>OX243814.1:50384098-50566098 GCA_945859605.1 Lumbricus rubellus
CATTGTGTTTCGTATGAGAAATAAACCAGAGTTGATGAAAAGTGTCAAAACATTTCTTGTCAAACCTATTTTTTGTCATGCTTGCTGACACCTTACACATACAGTACATTAAAGTCTGGGATAATTTTTGATGGTTAATTTAGCTGCAACTAGAGTATTGAATGTGTAATTTATTTGTGTCTTGGCTGTCAGAAAGTGTTGTAGCAGTTAGCCAAAAACCTTTCATTTCCATGAACTTACCAATTGGGTATGTGGGACACCTGATAAACAAGTCAAACACATGTAATTGGAGAAATTGAAGAAAACACTTTTTATTGAAACCAAACTGTGAGTAAGTAATCTTTAAAGCAGCGGAATTTTGTGTAGAACAGCATGTGTCACGAAATAGAGTATCCCCTCCTGAAAGCTATCCGGGGGATGAATTAATCTATCCCCGAATTGAATTAGCCTAATCAGTCTAGGCTATCCCGGGGGATGAACCAGTCTATCCCCCTTTTTGAAAAATGCGTATAATTGAATTTTTTGCTATAATCAAAATTTGAAGTGACTCTAATTGTTCTAAGTGTCCAGAGCAATGTTCAGAGAAAGGCAACTCGAATTTATATAATGACTCTGAGTGTTTTTATGTGTTTTAAAAGTTTTAAGTGTTCGATAACCAAAGCAAAAAATTATCTAGTAGGAAAAAACATACAGGTCTGTCAGTGTCATTGTTCAAAACAAAGCAGATGAAAATTAATTTGCAAACATAAATACACTTGGAAGTGGCTATTTCGACTTTTCTTCATTTGAGGAATACGATTAATACGGGGGATACTCTATTTCGTGACACCTGCAGATCCCTCTAAATGACCATATACATTTCAAAGAAGAATTATCGTCATCAATCGAATTTTTTAATAAAGTTCTTTTTCTTTACATCAAGCTAACTTCCTTTTAGGGCAAAAAACTTCATCGATCTAACAAAGATTTAGTTTTCGACTTCAACTTTAACGTGCCAGCTTAACATAATTTAGCACCATAAACTACGGTTTTACCAAATCTTGACAATGACAAGTTGACAACTGAATTAGCTGGACACTGCAGTTTCTCATGCGCTTTATTCTGGCACACACAAACACACAGGGTAATCTTTCCCTTAATTATTCTAAAGATTATTCATCACTGAGTGGGTTGTAGCGCTGGACGCAGACAAACAGGATTGACAAAAAGATTTCTCGCTAAACAGAAGTTGGATTGATGCAAAAATGTTTACCTAACTAGAAGTGGGATCGATGAAAGAATTCGTACTGAAATTAAATCTGGATTGATGAACAATATATTTCATTCTAATATAGAATGGCCAGAAATAGTTATTGTTGCTCAAATAGAAGCAACACTGATTAAATAAATTCGTGTCTTAATGGAACTTATAAATGGAAGCTAGATTGATGAAAATGGTAATCGTGCAGAAAATGGCCCTGCTAATGTAAGCAGTATAGACACCCATAAAATTGTTAAAATAGTGCTGTGACCTATCCCGTGATGGAATGCATTCAGTAATTTTGTAATCAACACAACAAATTCTAATTTAAGCAAATAGGACACTTCATTTTAGTACACATTAGAAAAAATTAAAACCTATCGAATTAATTTTAACAAAAAGTTTTAAAATTAGGACGAATCATGGATAATCAAAATTTAAACCTACAGAATTATTGGAAGAAATAAGTCTTCAAATTAATTTGAAAAATGGTGGAAAAAATAATGAAATATGGAAGCACACAAAAATTGGGTATGGCGTTGTGAGTGCTGGTTAGTGTTAGGTTGTGTTCTCATTAAAAAATGCTTTGAATGAATGAATTATCCCCCAAACCGACCATCGTGAGATTCATGACGCCTAACCTGACCGTAACCGAAACTCACGATGCTTAACCTGACCCAAGGCATCAAGAGATGATTAAAAGCGCCCAATCTGTTTTAGAAGCGCAGGTTTCTTCACTTTCTATTTACTCGTATTATTTACTTAATATTTTCATTCATAATTAATAATTTAATTATTTTACTTGGAATCTCGCGTTGATTAATTACTTACTGAGAGTACTACATCATGGGATGCGTATGATAAGTCGCAGCGCTTTATTTTACCGTTTACATGGACGTCCTGTACCATGGTACATAGTCCATAGTACATAGTAGCATAGTCTGCAAAATTACCATGAAAAGGATTCATGCCAAAGCAGAAGTAGGATTAATGGAAAACACTAATGCTGCGATAGGCGAATAATTTAGAACGCTAAATTACCCGCACACTGCGTTGAAGTAACTGGCAAGACTTAGTACTGGGCGTGCCAAGTCGATTAAAAGCACTACTTAGACATCGCTATGTTATTCAAATTCTAACCTTCCAAACACACATATTCAAATGCATGCAAATTTACAAAATCCTTGCTAAAAATATTAATGTTCTTGCGCACAAACGAGCGAAAACCAATTTAAATTAAGTTTTAAGTCCTAAACATCGCTCATGAAACTATTATTACAAGCCAAGCTATCGCACAACATCGGCTCCGTAGAGCGAATATAGCCCAATAAACTCGCCCAAATGGTCGATCTAACATCAAAACTAACCGAATTTTCCACACATTAATTTTCACTAATTTTTTTAGTTATGTTGCGGATCGAATTAATTGATGCAGCTAGCTGAAAAGTCTTAAAATACGTTTTACTTCAATACAAAAAAGTTTGTTGCTTTTATCCACAGTTTGCACAATGCACGAGCTTATCTTCCTCACTAGTAATAGCGATTGCATGGTGTGTCGCCAACTTTGGTTGAAAGTTTAGGTGTGTCGCGCGGGGAAAAAGGTTGAGAACCTCTGGTCTAGATCAGTGGTTCCCAAACTTCGGCAGGCCGCGGACCGGCAATAATTTTTTGTGAAACTCGCGGACCGCTAACTATAAGGCCTAAATGGCGATGGCAATCAAAAGCGACCTAAATTATAAAAAGGCTATTTACAATTAGTTTACATTCACATGTCCTTGAAGCCTTATTTGTATAAGATTTTCTATGAGTAGGCTATCTTCTCTTGAACTGCCGGTTCTTTTCTTTACATTGGACGTGTTTTTCAAACAAGAAGCCACTTCTGAATCATTATCATCTTCGCTCTGAGTTTCTGTGCAATCACGGTCATTCGCTGTTTTGAAATTTTGGACAATTCGAATAATTTCACAATTTCAAAAAATAAACTAATAATTACAGTTTATTGGTTATTTTCAACTTTTCTCTGCGGACCGGCGATCAAACCTTGGCGGACCGGCACCGGTCCGCGGACCACCACTTTGGGAACCACTGGTCTAGATAATTGTTCTCTTTTAACTATTAGGCCTACTATAATTAGGGACGCATCTGTAGCAGTAAGGGAGACGGAGCATAATGGGAAGCTGGGGCATAACGGGAAACTTCATTATTGTTCATCTTACTTACTTTTAAAAGTCCAAGACGTTTTCAATCTGAAATAAAGCATCTTTGAATGCGAAGGACAAAAGCATTTACGATTTCGAAGCATCTTACTAGTTTTATGATTAAAAGTTAAATTTTCACGCTCTTCCAAGTAAGGTACGTTCATAAATAAATAAAAATGTCTAGAAACTGTGGAGCTATATTAAATCTAGCTTATTCCATCCATATGTGTGGTAATATATAAAATCACATATTCACATATGAAAATTTGTGCAAATTGAGTGTCTTTGGTCAAAATGGCGGGTATACAACTGTGGCCAACTAGGGCATACTGGCATGCAGATATCTCATTTTGCCTCATGCTGTGATTTGACAGCGATTCTTTCTCGTATCTCACATATTGTAATATTTCATGGGATTTAATTACCCCTCACGTCTTAATCATTTGTTTACACTACAACACGAGCAACAAAAAATATATGTGACTAAGTTTGGAAAGCATGGAATTTTGCATATAATGGGTATAATGGAATAGGTATCCCATTTTGCCTCAGGTGGTGGAGCATAACGGTAATTTGGGACACACTGTTTAAAAAATCATAATATCCAGTGTGGTCCATGCTTAAGTAGAATATTCTAGTCGATCCTTACAGTGTACGTTATACGTGCCTGCATAATGTGATTACAAAAGCCCTGATTTTCTATTAATTATATGATGTAAACTTCAAAATGCCCGAAGTATCCCATTAGGCCCGAATCTCCCCTATTAGATTAATAATTTAAACCAGTGGCTTTTAACCTTTTCAAGGGAGCCGAACCCCAAGAGAAACCCACGACCACTCACCGAACCCCTCAAGTTTGAACAATAATTTTTTTAACTAATGAGAAGAAAAGGAAATAAAAAATTGTTCCAAAATGTGATGCACTATTAATACGTTCAAAACATGAACCATTAACAGTTAACTAACCATACCAACACTACCAATAATATTTTAATGACTGTGTCCTCTGTTGTTGCCGTTTTGAAACAATGAAAACACCCATACTCACTGATCCTGAATATGTATATATTTCAGAGGACCTCTGCCGAACCTCTGGCACTGGTTCATCGAACCCCAGGGGTTCGGTCGAACACCAGGGGTTCGGTCGAACACTGGCCATCTATTTGCTGATGATGTTCAAGCTTTTGTCCATGGGCCCTCATCTTCCCAGCTGCTATTAGTTGCTCTTATTAAATCCCTTACTACTCATCTCCACTCATGGATGTCTTCAAATCGCCTTTCGCTTAATACTTCAAAGACTCAATTCATCTGGCTAGGTACTCCCCAGCAGCTCCAGAAGCTTGATTTCATTCTGCTCTCTGAAAAATTTCCGCTGTTTTCCTTCTCTTCAAGTGTTCGGGATCTGGGTGTTGTAATTGATAGCTCACTTACCTTTACTGAGCATATTTCCAATGTGACACGCTCGTCATATTTCCATTTAAGACGTCTCAGAGCCATTCGTCGCTCTGTCTCCTCCTCCATCTTCACTACCTTAATTCATGCCTTTATATGTTCACGAATTGACTATTGCAACGCTCTCCTCATTGGTCTTCCTAAAGTTCGTCTTTCACCGATTCAATCGGTTCTCAACTCAGCTGCTAGATTGATTGCCCGCCTTCCCAAGTACTCTCACATCTCTACCTTTATGTTTCATGAACTTCACTGGCTTCCTCTCCGTGCTCGCACACAATTTAAGATCCTCACTCTGATCATAAAGGCTCAACGGGGTCTTGCCCCAAAATATCTCACTAATGTTTTACTTCGTCCTCATTCAGCTTCCTCCCACCGTCCACTTCGTTCATCCAACAGATTTGACCTCTTGGTTCCTCGGTCTAGAACTGTTATGGCTCAGTCTCGATCATTTGTCTCAATTGGTCCTTCTCTTTGGAATGCCCTTTCTTCTTCTGTTCGCTCTACACTTCTTTCTGGTAGTCTCTCCTCTGCTTTGTCTCTTCTCAAAACCTGTTTCTTCTCGCTGGGCCTTGCGCACTGGGAGCGCCTCTGAACGGTTCACCCTACTAGAGGCGCTTTATAAATGTTTAAATACAATACAATACAATACAATACAATACAAAGAAACACTGATTTAAACAATATGAACATATTAGGGAAGATGGTTTCAATATAGTTCAAGCATGGAAAATTGCATGTTAAGGTGACTGAAGATTCTTCAGATATAAACAGTCTATTAACGGGCCATAATTAACCATAAATTAAATTTTATAACCATAACCATAACCATAATTTTTTATTGAAACCCAAGTAACAGTAGGCCTAGTGACATCGAAAAAAATTAAGGGACTACGGAGAAATGGTGCGTCTAGAGATAATAATGAGATTAAATGGATTGCAGTAGATGCTGTGGGCAACATTAAGGAGTGGACTGGATTGACATTGGAAGAAATTATAAGATTGACGGAGGACAGGAAGCGTTGGAGGAACATTGTACATGATGCGCCGACCCTCGGATCGAGAATGGCTGAGAACAGAACAGTAGATGCTGTCATCAGCAGATCCAGGTTCAAGTAGCAGGCTTTGTCACTCTACATGACAGCTTGTTCTGCTACAAATCAGGGAATGCAACGCGAAAATAATTAGACACTCATAAAACGAAATGATAAAAGCAAGGTTTAGAATTTATTCTTTTCACCGAATCGCAAAATGCATAAGATACTAGACAAGACTTCCTAATAACCGTTAGGTCAATTCGTTTTATAGAGTACTACCGTAGACCCTACTATGTATCAGGTTAATTAAAGCCTCTTGACGTCACTGAGAAAGACATTTATATCAAGTCGCAGGAAACTTCGCTATAAAAGTCTATTATTATTATTCTGTAATCATCGAGGTGTTACTTTCAAAAGGATTTCATCAGTGCCGCTAGGCGCAAAATATTACAGGTCTCAGCAAATTTACAAAGCAAACCGTCTTACTCTACATGTATTCATTGTATTGTCATGCCTTTTAATGAATATCGATTTACAAAACTACAAATGAAAGTCTACCGTCATACGAACTGTGGACACCGCTTCGGTTGAAATTGACACCTGATCCTGCTCTGAAGTGTCTTGCCATGTTTGTTGGATCTAGAAGAAAAAAATGTTTCGCATTAGACAATCGAATCCAACACACCCATCGTCAAAGTTAGCCTATTTACTAGCTCCCAAGCAGCAGTGCAATCAATCTGTTTTTTAACCCCTGCGGGTACCAGTGGGCAGGGCTGTTACACAGTAGGCCTACTCAGAACTTTTGAGGTGAGTACACGCTATGTACCGCCGGTAAAATTTTCCAGCATAAATTGTTTTCGTAAAAGTTGCACAGTTTTCCGTCGGGAAAAAACTGATGACCTTTTTTTAGTCATCCGCCCGAAATCTCCATAAAAGTCGCCAATTATGATGTTACTTTCAAAAGGATTTCATCACAGCCGGTAGGCGCAAAATATAACAGGTCTCAGCAAATTTACAAAGCAAACCGTCTTGCTCTACATGTATTCATTGTATTGTCATGCCTTTTAATGAATATCGATTTACAAAACTAAAAATGAAAGTCTACCTGCATACGAACTGTGGTTGATATAGACATCTGATCCTGATATGAAGACACGTGACGCGCCTTTAAGAGGTATGCTTGTTACATCTAGAAGAAAAAATGTTTCGCATTAGACAATCGGGCAATCCTGGGAACGGCGGTCATAAATTATAAAATTACAGAAATCGATAGGCTATCTCCTGAGAAGGCTTTAAACGTGATGTGTGGTGAAATAGAAGCTGGATAAACGGCAATCCAGCTTCTATTTCACCGTAATACATATTTCTCAACCGTTGAACTCATGAATCCAGCTTCTATTTATGATCTAAAAATACCTTCATACAGCTTTTTTCGTCAATCCAGCTCCAGTTAGGCAAGAACATTTTCATCAATCCAGCTTCTATTTCAGCAGAATGACTGCACTAACCCTAAAACTAACCCTAACCGACCCTCACGACGCCTAACCTGAGCCCTAACCGACCCTCACGCGCTAAATCCCGCTTCTATTTCGTCAGAAAATGTTTTTCATCGAATTTATAAATTTATAAATTTTAAACGGCGAGACGCGTAAAAAACGGAGCTCAAAACACGGACTATACACAATAAAAAAAAACAGTGTTTCGGAATTTATGACCGCCGTTCCCAGGATTGCCGACAATCGAATCCAACACACCCATCGTCAAAGTTATTTACTAGCTCCTAAGCAGCAGTGCAATCAATCTGTTTTTTAACCCTCGGGCTACCCACCCTAGGTTTTTCCCAAATCAAACTTTTTTCGTTTGGAATAAAATTTTGACGTTTTAGGTAGCTGTAGATGATTCATTTGCACACATTTTGAGCTAAAATGTGTGATGATATACCATACCATTCAAAAGTTATACCCGATATACCCGAGGCACCAGGGGGGTGGATACCACCCCCCTAGATTTCGCCTGTATCTTATCCGTCCTTTGACATAAAGAGACGCAAATTACACCATTCTGTAGAGGAAATGTGCGGCTACATTTGGGTGGTCACGGAGTTGTCTTTTGACAACTGGAAGTGCTCAAAATAAATTAAAATATATAAAAAGGTGTTTTATTTTCATAAACTTTACATGTTTTTCCTATTAACAATTATTCATAACTTATTTTTCAAGAGAAATAAATTATGCCATTCTTTAGAGGGCATTTACGGCTATTTTTGATACTAATTAATTTGACATTGGATGACCGGAAGTGCTCAAAATAAATTTAAATGTGTGAAAATGTTGGGTTTTTTTACAACGCAAACCGATAAGTCTGCGTAAACGTTTTTCAGCAGCTAATACATGTTTTTTTCTTTTTCTTGTAATTAAAACTAACTTATTACTCGTTTTTATAGTTAGATATTGAACTTTATTATATGTAAACTATTTCTAAATAAATAAATTATGTTAAAAACACACGAAATCTAATATTTTGCTTAAATATGCGAAAGTATACATTTAGTGGAATCGACGGGTGCCTACGGAAAAAATTCATAATTCCGAGGTGCTTTCACATATTTTAAACCTAAATATACCATTTTGTGCAGAAATGAATGCTGAATCCAATGATGTATTACAAGTTATGAGTGACCCGTCATAATAGCCCCGTCAAAACAGCCCCGTCAAAACAGCCCCGTCAAAATCGCCCGACGACAAAATAGCCCCGTCATAATCGCCCAAGGACAAAACAGCCCAGAAAAATTCAGTTCCCGACAAAATAGCCCCGTCAAAATAGCCCCGTCAAAACAGCCCATGTAGGCCTAAACAGTTCCGCGAAAACAGTCCAGTCATAGACGACACGGACAACGAGTTATGACACTTTATTGTGGGTTCTACTTTAGCGTGGACACAGTGTGTATTTCAGATGGGCTATATATAAACATTCATCCAGCTTCCATTTCTTAAGCGTTTTATCATTCATTCATATTTAAGATTTATAAAACCTTCATCCGGACTATTTTTACATAGCCTAACTGTTTACACAGCCTTTTTATGAGGCTCTTTCGACGGGGCTATTTTTCCGAGAAATAGAAGTTAGAAGAAGGTTTAATAGATCTTAAATAGAAGCTGGATGTATGATAAAACGCTTGAGGAATGAAAGCTGGGAATTCGCTTTAGACATCGAAGCTGGATGAATGATAAAACGCTTAAAAATGGTAGCGGGATGAAGGTGTTTAAATTTTAAATAGAAGGTGGATGGACGATAAAACGCTTAAGAAATCGAAGCTGGATGAAGGTTTTTATAGATCTTAAATAAAAGCTGGATGAATGATAAAACGTTTAAGAAATGAAAGCGGGATGAAGATATTTATATTTTAAATAGAAGCTGGATGGATGATCAAACGCTTGAGAATTCGAAGCTGGACGAAGGTTTTATAGATCTGAAATACAGGCTGGATTGACGATCTTAAATAGAAGTTGGGTGTATGATCAAACGTGAAGTTCTTTTACCAACGCGATCATCTCCAGAAGTCATCTTATACTTTACAAGCATTATTTTAATCAATTCGGCTTCCTTAAAAAGACGTTAATTTCGTCGGTCTATTTTTCAGAAAAATCGTGTTATTCCGTGACTTTGTCGGTCCCCGACAAAATAGCCCCGGGCTGTTCTGACGGGGCTATTTTGACGGGGCTATTATGTCGCTGGGCGATTTTGACGGGGCTGTTTTGTCGTTGGGCGATTATGACGGGGCTGTTTTGACGGGGCTATTTTGACCGGGCTATTATGACGGGGTGCCACAAGTTATGATATCTCAAACCAAACCCAAAATCCAGGAAGGGTGGTAACCACCTCCCCCCCCCTTGGTAGTCAGTGTTACAAAAAAAGCTTGGTAGTCCAAATGTCGAAGCAGGACGTTTTGGCGCCGCCGTTTTGGCGCCGGACGTTTTGGCGCCTCCGTTTTGGCGCCGGACGTTTTGGCGCCGGAATTTTTTTCACGCTCATTCTAGAGTATAAAATTATGATATTGTAGGTAATTGTAGGAGGTTCATTTACGCACATTTTTGACGTAAATTTTGTAATGATATTCCACGCCGTTCAAAAGTTATGCCCAAAATAGCTCAGAATGTATGTTCGACATACATTCCTCACGTGATCTGAAAGGGTCAATTGCTGGTCCAAGGTGATATTGTAATTATTCGTATTAGGTAATACTACAACTAAATATCATTGGAGCTGGATTGATGAAAATATTCTTGCTTAAACTGGAGCTGGATTGGTAAAAACATTCTTGCTTAACTCGGAGCTGGATTGATGAAAACATTCTTGCTTAACTTGGAGCTGGATGGATGAAAATGTTCTTGCTTAAACTGAAGCTGGATTGATGAAAATGTTCTTGCTTAAACTGGAGCTGGATAGATGAAAATGGTCATGCTTAAACTGGGGCTGGATTGATGAAAATGTTCTTGCTTAAACTGGAGCTGGATAGATGAAAATGTTCATGCTTAAACTGGAGCTGGATTGATGAAAATATTCTTGCTTAAATCGGAGTTGGATTGATGAAAATGCTCATGCGTGAATTGGAGCTGGATGAAAATACTTTTGCTTAAATTGGAGCTGAATTGATGAAATATTTTTGCTTAAATTGGAGCCGGATTGATGAAAATGTCTTTGCTTAAATCGGAGCTGGATTGATGAATAAACGCCTAAGAAATGAAATCCAGCTCCGAGTTAAGCAAGAATGTTTTTACCAATCCAGCTCCAGTTTAAGCAAGAATATTTTCATCAATCCAGCTCCAATGATATTTAGTTGTAGTATTACCTAATACGAATAATTACAATATCACCTTGGACCAGCAATTGACCCTTTCAGATCACGTGAGGAATGTATGTCGAACATACATTCTGAGCTATTTTGGGCATAACTTTTGAACGGCGTGGAATATCATTACAAAATTTACGTCAAAAATGTGCGTAAATGAACCTCCTACAATTACCTACAATATCATAATTTTATACTCTAGAATGAGCGTGAAAAAAATTCCGGCGCCAAAACGTCCGGCGCCAAAACGGCGGCGCCAAAACGGCGGCGCCAAAACGTCCGGCGCCAAAACGGCGGCGCCAAAACGTCCTGCTTCGACATTCGGGCTACCAAGCTTTTTTTGTAACACTGACTACCAAGGGGGGTGGTTACCACCCTTCCTGGATTTTGGGTTTGGTTTGAGATATCATAACTTGTAATACATCATTGGATTCAGCATTCATTTCTGCACAAAATGGTATATTTAGGTTTAAAATATGTGAAAGCACCTCGGAATTATGAATTTTTTCCGTAGGCACCCGTCGATTCCACTAAATGTATACTTTCGAATATAAGCAAAATATTAGATTTCGTGTGTTTTTAACATAATTTATTTATTTAGAAATAGTTTACATATAATAAAGTTCAATATCTAACTATAAAAACGAGTAATAAGTTAGTTTTAATTACAAGAAAAAGAAAAAAAACATACCCCTGCGGTACGCCTACTCAGAACTTTTGAGGGGGTCCACGACAACTGGTTCACAGACAACTGGTTCAATGATGATGATGATGATGATATCCCGTCTAGCTAGCTGAGTCGGCTAGGGGGTGCTTGAGGAACAGAAATCTCGTAACAAATTTCTGGCCCTTCGAGGATTTGAACACCCGACCTCTTGGTCGACAGTCCATCGCGCTAACCACTGTACTATCGAGCCTCGGTAGGCCTCGGCATATGAGGGTGGTGGCCAATCCTCTCCCTCACCGTCTCATCATCCACTGACCGTGAGGTCAGTGTACTCATCATAGCTGAGTCGGCTAGGGGGTGCTTGAGGAACAGAAATCTCGTTACAAATTTCTGCCCCGGCGGGGATTTGAACACCCGACCTCTTGGTCGACAGTCCATCGCGCTAACCACTGTACTATCGAGCCTCGGTAGGCCTCGGCATATGAGGGCGGTGGCCAATCCTCTCCCTCACCGTCTCATCATCCACTGACCGTGAGGTCAGTGTACTCATCATAGCTGAGTCGGCTAGGGGGTGCTTGAGGAACAGAAATCTCGTTACAAATTTCTGCCCCGGCGGGCATATACCCGAATCCCAAGCCGTATAGCACTTCAGAGAAATTTAATTTCCGTAAACTGGAAGTTGGATGAACGATGAAAACATGATATCACTGCTGACGTATTGGAGTATCATTAGAAGCTGGATGCGCATATTAATTAACAGAAGTAGAAGTTGGATGAGCGACGAAATCATGATTTTATGCTAAATTGTAATCGTAAAACTAGAGGCTGGATGAACGAACAAAATATTTTTAGTTGAACTAGAAGTTGGATGAATAACGGAAGTGTGCTATAGTAGAATTAGAAGTTGGATGAGCGACGAAAAAATGACTAAAACATGTTTTAAATAATTTTACGATGCTATACGGCTTGGGATTCGGGTATATGCCCCCGCGGGGATTTGAACACCCGACCTCTTGGTCGACAGTCCATCGCGCTAACCACTGTACTATCGAGCACCCCCAACTGGTTCAATGAAAAGTCTTAAAATATCGCTTGGATGTCACTTTTATGGGTGACCGACAATAATCGAAACATCCGATTCGTTTCTTACTCACTCGCAGCTCTAATTCGGAGCAAATGAGTGAAAAAAGTCATCAGCTTTTTCATACGGAAAATAGGCCTAATTGGCGACTTTTATGGAGATTTCGGGCGGACGACTAAAAAAGGGTCATCAGCTTTTTTCCGACGGAAAAGTTTGCAACTTTTACGAAAACAATTTATGCGGAAAATTTTTACCGACGGTACATAGCGTGTACTCACCTCAAAAGTTCTGAGTAGGGGTCCACGACAACTGGTTCACAGACAACTGGTTCGACGACAACTGGTTCACGGACAACTGGTTCACGGACAACTGGTTCACGACAACTGGTTCACGACAGCTGGTTCACCGACAACTCGTTCACCGACAACTGGTACACCGCCAACTGATTCACGGCCAAATGAAGTGGAGCTGGACGAATGAAAATGTTCATGCTGAACTTGAAGCTGGATTGATAAAAATCTTCTTGTTAAAATTGGAGCTAGATCGCTGTAAATAACGTTTGAGTAACGGAAACCGGAATAAGTATTTTTATACCTGAAATAGAATCTGGACTGGTGAAAATGTGCTGCAATAAATAGACGCTGGATTGACGAAATTAACGCTTGGAAATCGAAGCTGGATTAAGTTAATTTGTGGCTGAAATAGAAGCTGCATTGGCGAAATTAACGCTTGAAAAATGGAAGTTGGATGAAGGTATATTTGTGTCTTAATTAAAAGCTGTATTGACGAAATTAAATCTTGAGAAATGGAAGCTGGATTAAGGTATTTTTGTGCCTTAATTAGAAGCTGGATTGACAAAATTAGCGCTTGAGAAATGGAAGCTAGATAATGGTATATTATGGCTGAAATAGAAACTGGAATGACGAATTTAACGCTTGAAAAATGGCAGCTAGATGAAGGTATTTTTGTGTCTTAATTCGAAGCTGGATTGACAAAATTAGCGCTTGAGAAATGGAAGCTGAATGAAAGTATTTTTTGGCTGAAATAGAAACTGGATTGACGATATTAGCGCTTGATAATTGGTAGCCGAATGAAGAGCATTTTCATCAATCCAGCTTCCGTTTAAGAAAGAGCATTTTCATCAATCCAGCTTCGAGTTACTCAAGAACAGTTTAATCCGTCCAGTTTCAATTTAATCAGGACAATTTTCATCAATCCAGCTTCAATTTAATCAAGAACATTTTCATACATCCAGCTTCAATTTAATCAATGAGAATTTAATCCATTTAGGTTCAATTTAATCAAGAACATTTTCATCCGTCAAGCTTCAATTTAATCAAGAAAGTTTTTCATCCGTCCAGCTTCAATTTAATCTGGTACATTTTCCCATCCAGCTCCAATTTAATCGAGGCGATTTTCATCAAGAACATTTAGCTTCTATTTCTCAAGCGTTAATTTCGTTAATCCACCTTCTATTTTTGCAGCACATTATCGTAAATCCAGCTTCTATTTCAGACATAAAATACCTTCATCCAGCGTTTATTTCTAAAGCGCTAGTTGTGCCAATACAGCTTCTAATTAAGACACAAAAATACCTTCACCCAACTTCCATTTTTCAAGCGCTAATCTCGTCAATCCAGCTTTTAATTAAGACACATAATTACCTTCATCCAGCTTCTGTTTTTGAAGCGTTATTTTCGTCATTCCAGCTTCTATTTCAGCCATAAAATACTTTCACCCAACTTCCATTTTTTAAGCGTCAATTTCGTCAATCCAGCTTCTATTTCAGTCCTAAAATATCTTCTTCCAGCTTCCATTTATCAAGCGTTAAGTTCGTCAATCCAGCTTCTAATTAAGACACAATATAACCTTCATCCATCTTCCATTTTTCAAGCGCTAATCTCGTCAGCTTCTAATTAAGACACAAAAATACCTTCACCCAACTTCCATTTTCAAGCGCTAATCTCGTCAATCCAGCATTTAATTAAGACACAAAATTACCTTCATCCAGCTTCTATTTTTCAAGCGTTATTTTCGTCATTTCAGCTTCTATTTCAGCCATAAAATACTTTCACCCAACTTCCATTTTTTAAGCGTCAATTTCGTCAATCCAGCTTCTATTTCAGTCCTAAAATATCTTCTTCCAGCTTCCATTTATCAAGCGTTAAGTTCGTCAATCCAGCTTCTAATTAAGACACAATATAACCTTCATCCACCTTCCATTTTTCAAGCGCTAATCTCGTCAATCCAGCTTTTAATTAAGACACAAAAATACCTTCATCCAGCTTCCATTTTTGAAGCGTTGTTTTCGTCATTCCAGCTTCTATTTCAGCCATAAATTACTTTCATCCAGCTTCCATTTTTCAAGCGCTAATTTCGTCAATCCAGCTTCTATTTTTGCAGCACATTTTCATCAGTCCAGCTTCTATTTCAGGTATAAAAATACTTATTCCGGTTTCCGTTACTCAAACGTTACTTACAGCGATCCAGCTCCAATTTTAACAAGAAGATTTTTATCAATCCAGCTTCAAGTTCAGCAAAAACATTTTCATTCGTCCAGCTCCACTTTATTTGGCCGTGAATCAGTTATCGGTGTACCAGTTGTCGGTGAACGAGTTGTCGGTGAACCAGTTTTCGGTGAACGAGTTGTCGGTGAACCAGCTGTCGTGAACCAGTTGTCGTGAACCAGTTGTCGTGAACCAGTTGTCGTGAACCAGTTGTCCGTGAACCAGTTGTCGTTGAACCAGTTGACTGTGAATCAGTTGTCGTGACACCAGCGCAAAGAGCGCCTCGGAGCAGTTACTTGTATCTTGAAGAGGCGCTATATAAATTCTCAGAATGAATTCATGTGGTTGAATGTCACCGAAAAAGTTGCAGGTAGCTCAAGATGTTCGTCCGCAGTCATCACTGCAGACTTAATAACCTCTTCCTTATATGGGATCTGGTCATCATCTGTTCATCTTCTGTGGATGTGGAAAAGGAGGCCTGATGTAATACTATAGTGGCAGGTATATCTTTAAAGTGTCTTGATTGCTCCATATTGGAAAACTTGGATGTATCATACATACCTAAGAGCTTCTCCAACATAATTTCAGAATGCTAAAATTAGGAAATCTCGGCCTAATTCTCTTTCCGACAGTGGGCACACGTCATATTTGGAAGTCTGAAAAATTTAGCGGCTTTACCAACTAAGCAATTTGCAGTAGCTGGTTGACTTGGTGCTTTACTGTTAAGCCTTTACTTTCCCGCAGCGCATTTTATTTCAGGAATGCATCTTTTGCATCTCTTATCAGGTTGAGCGCCGTTTTATCTGCGTGCGTTCTGCCTCCCGCTTTCCATTTCCATAGTGCCCCGCGCACTGCGCTCTGCTGTCTATAGTGACTCAATGGTTACTTTCACTCATAGCGTGACAATACAGAGCCATTCCTTCTCTGTGGTTGGTCTATCAACTTGGAACTTGACTATTCGACACCTCTCAAACTGTTTTCAGTTTTAAAAACGGTTGAAGACTGTTTTTCGCTTGATCTCTGAGTGGACATCTTGAAGGGGGCTACATATAAATTCTTTATTGATTGAATGGTTGATTGACTTACTGATTTACTGACCAAGACAAATTTTATGATAAAAGTAAGTTGCAAAGTAGATTACAGGGTGTCCAATAAGTTCGTGAACGATTTTGCTAGCTTGTTACAAAAAATATACACAACAAAAATCAATAATTATTGTACCATTTAATAGGCAATAGTGTTGCCTTTGCTAGCTATAACAGCTTTCATTGGTCTGGGTAAAGATTCGATGAGGTTGTACAAAGTTTCAAACGATATCGAATTCCATGTTTTCGCAAACGACGTTTTAGCTGAGCAGGAGTATTTGGTTCAGGATCTTTGTGGACACTGCCTGAGAGTATAATACTCCAGAGATTTTCAATCGGTGAGAGATCAGGATAGTTTGGAGACCAGTTTTCAATGTAGTTAAGAATATTTTCGTTCAGCCATGCTCGCGAAACAACAGATGTATGTGCTCGCGAATAACAACCGTTTTTTCCTCTGAGCGTCTGTTAGCAATGGTGCCTTTCTGCGTTTCCAACTTCTCCACTTTAACTCCCTTTTCATGTAATTTCTGATTGTTTCTTTGTTGTCCTTAAGTCCACCTGTTTTGAGAGATTTTTCTGTCTGTCTCAACTCAGGTCCTCGTCTGTATTTGGTCTTTTTGATTATTTTAATAGCAGCCTGTGTCAAAATCTTTGGGTACTTGTTTTTTAATTCACCCCCAACAGTCCTTGGTGGCCAGAAGAGCGTTGATTCTTGCTTGTTTGACGACCACTAAAATTCATAAATTCGATTTAAAATATTTCCTAACGAAATAGAAGCGGGATTTAGCGCGTGAGGGTCGGATAGGGCTCAGGTTAGGCGTCGTGAGGGTTAGTTTTAGGGTTAGTGCAGTCATTCTGCTGAAATTGAAGCTGGATTGATGAAAATGTTCTTGCCTAACTGGAGCTGGATTGACGAAAAATTATTGTTCTCTAAATAGAAGTTGGATAGCAACTAGGCCTATACAATTTTATTTTATTTACGATGCTACCAAGAAACAAAGCTGGTGGGGGGTGAATTAAAAAACAAGTACCAATCTTTGGTCGACCGCATCGTGCATGATCGCGCAACTCGCCTTGCATGCTTCTTTCAACCCATTTTGCTACCCAACCTTCCGATCATCCTAATTTATCGCCTATAACGGAATATGAATATCCTTCTTCATCAAGAATAGCAGCTTTTGAGCGTAACTGAACGTCGGTTATTTTCCCCATTCCCCAAGTTTGTTTACAAAAAACGATCGTGAACTGCATAAAATTCGCTAAAAATAGCTCTTCCGCATAAATTGATGACGTCATTTCCTGGTTGCAAAAAACTAACACTTTTTACACTTTTTGGTTTCGGGACATAGCCTAAAGCTCTTTCAAATGACATAAGCATTATTAATGTTTGTTGCACAAATTTTCTGCTATCTGCAAGCAAAATCGTTCACGAACTTATTGGACACCCTATATTAGTCATTAGTAAGAAATTTCCGAATATGCGAAATCATATAAACTTCAACTGGTTCGCGCCAGTCTTAAATGCGTTTGAAATTTAATAATATTTTCGATAAAGAGTCTCTATAAGTCGTATCACCAAATGCTGGGTTGAAGAAAAAAGAACAATCAATTTCAAAAGTTGTCATTGTCGATGGAACCGCACTATTATATAAGATATATGATGTATAATTGCATATATGATAATTAAATCATTTGTGTATACAGGGTGGGCCAAAAAAGACACACTTTAAGATTTTTGCCAATATCTTGGCCAAAAGTAAGTATTTCGAAATGAAAATTTACAGTCTTATAGACAATTCATGTTTACACCAGATGGCCAGAATTCATTAAAAATTTTCAAACAGAACAAAAGTTATACCACTTTTAGTGAAGCCACTCACCGTTTTTGACCATTCAAAAACCCGACGCAACAACAAGTTTAAAAAAATCAACTCAATTATTCTGGCCAATATCTTGGCCAGAAGTAAGAATATCGAATTGAAATTTTACCCGCTTAAAGACAATTCATATCCACACATGATGGCCAGATTTCATCGAAAATATTTCAAACAGAACAAAAGTTATATCACTTTTGGTGAGGCCACCCACCATTTTATGGAAGTTTCAAATACATAACGCAGCAAAAAGTAGCATAAACGCAATTTTATTAAATCTCATCTCAAATAATTGTTATCAAATAGCCTTCATATTGCCAGAGTATCATTATTATTAATGTTTAAAAAAGAAACAGGGCACCAGCGTAGCTGCACGTCACTCAGAAGTCAATTAGCAAGATGACGTTCAAATTGGTAAATAAGGAATCTGTCAGATTAATCAACAAGTCCATCACAAACTTTACAAAGAGACTCAAAAGAAGTTTTGGCACTGGTGGTGGGCACATTGAACACAAGTTCTGAAGCACTACCAAGTTTATTTGACAACAGTTATTTGAGATGAGACTTAATAAAATCGTGTTTTTGCTACTTTTTGTTGCGTTTCGTTTTTGAATCGTCAAAATCGGTGGGTGGTCTCGCTAAAAGTGGTATAACTTGTGTTGTGTTTGAAATATTCTGATGAAATCCGGCCTTGATGTGTAAATATGAATTGCATTTGAGCTTGTAAAATGTTATATCGAAATTCTTTCTTTTGGTCCAGATATTGGCAAAAAACTAATTTCTTTGCGTTTCGTTTTTGAATCGTCAAAAAACGGGGGTTGGCCTCACTAAAAGTGATATAACTTTTGTTCTGTATGAAATATTTTGATAAAATCTGGCAATCATATGTAAATATGAATTGTCTTTAAGACTGCAAAATTTCAATTATAAATTCTTAGTTGTGGCCAAGATATTGGCAAAAAACCTAAGGGTTTTTTGCCCACCCTGTATATCACATTTATATGATCATATATAATATACTGTATACTTTTCTAAAAAATAAACTAACACCAGTTTGTGATTACAGATTGACAATGGATGGTCAACGGGACCAAACAAGAATGTTGTCAATCCAGCTAATACGCGGTCTACCCTTGGGTCGATATTCGATAACCTTCCACGTGACCCACCATAATGGCTTTTCCCACGCAATCCTGGGGAATCCTGATGATATGACCGAAATAGGAGAGTTTGCGAGCCTTGATGAAACCCAATAGCTCTGGTGAAGTTCCGGCAAGCCGATAAACCTGCTCTGTTGTGATGTAGAGATCCTGGGATTCCCCTTTGGGGCATGTTCCTTAGAGCTCCGCCCCTTAGGCCTTGTTCTATAGGCCATGTTCTGTCTGGGCCTTGTTCTCTAGGCCATGTTCCCTGAAGCTCCGCCTCCTGAGCCTTGTTCCCTAGGCCATGTTCTGTCCAAGCCTTGTTCCCTAGGCCATGTTCCCTGTAGCTCCGCCTCCTGAGCCTTGTTCCCTAGGCCATGTTCTGTCCAAGCCTTGTTCCCTAGGCCATGTCCCCTGAAGCTCCGCCTCCTGAGCCTTGTTCCCTAGGCCATGTTCTGTCCAGGCCTTGTTCCCTAGGCCATGTTCTCTGAAGCTCCGCCTCCTGAGCCTTGTTCCCTAGGCCATGTTCTGTCTGGGCCTTGTTCCCTAGACGATGTTCCCCGAAGCTTCGCCTCCTGAGCCTTGTTCCCTAGGCCATGTTCTCTAGAGCTCCGCTCCCTAGGCCATGTTCCCTGCCTGGAGGATATAAATAGAGGGAGCTCTGGAAGTAGAGTGGAGTGGGTTGCAGAGTAATAGGTGTAGTCGAGGTGCGTAGTGAGAGTAGCAGACTTAGTCAGTGATAGTTAGCCCGTCAGTCTGGGGTTCGGTGCTAGACAGTCGTTTGTTGAGTTTTTTGCCGTGCTACGATCGTGACGATTAATAATAAAGACTATTGAAAAGAACTCTGTGTCTTCAGCTTTTCTGTGACTCTGGTTCGACGCGTTGACAGCAGTATCGCATTAAGTCCTTCGATATACCACAGAGGCTGAACTTACGCTCCAGGGGAGCGACACGCGTGCCTTCCAGAACTTACGCTCCCGGGGAGCTGTGTCGGCGAGACAATTTCCTTACACTGGTACCAGAAGTGGGGTAAGGTTTTGAAGTTCTGCCGACGACAACCTGAGTCAACCGAGAATGCTGACGGAAGACGACGAGATCACGATCCGGTATCCGTTGCCTGGTGAAATCCGCACGCCATCCGACTTGTCCACGCCTGCCGCCCGGAGATCGCCGGACCGGAACGTTTTGATAGAAGTACTCGATTCCGACGACGATGAGACTCCGGCGAGGACGAGCTACCGAGAAAGGACTGACCGACTGGCTGCGAGGTCTGAATTGGAGGACCTTGGAAAACTGCTGCAAAGCCGACCTACACCGATGAAACCCGGCCGGTTTGATGGGACTGGTTCGCTGGACTCTTTTCTGGTGCAATTTGAGGTTTGCGCCCGCTACAACAAGTGGACTGCGTCGGAAAAGGTCGACCACTTGCGATGTGCGTTGGAGAAAGCTGCGACGCAACTCCTCTGGGACTTCGGGGCACAACCGAACGTAAGTTACGAGGAGCTGGTGGAACGTCTCCGTCAGAGATACGGGACAGAAGGTCAGGCAGAAACCCTCCGTGCCCAGCTGTATTACCGTCGTCAACGAGCGGAAGAAAGTCTGAGTGATCTTCTCCACGAGATCCGCCGACTCGTCGTGTTGGCGTATCCTGTTCCATCGAATTAGACGACCCAGATCATCGCGAGAGACTCTTTTCTTGAAGCCATGCGGGACCGTGAACTTTCGCTGAAAGTACGGGAGAGGTAGCCGAAGACTCTCGATGAAGCTTACCGGACCGCTCTTCGTATGGAGGCCTACCAGCGAACCTCCGAGAGCGACGACCGAAGGAGAACTCCGAATCGCGTTCGAGGGACTCAGGAAGCCGACCTGAGTGCTCAGCTCCAGTCAACGCTGGACCGGTTCCTAACGACGCAACGAGACGACCAACGTCGATGGCAACGCGAGATGGAAACAAGCATCGACCAGCAGCTTCGTGGTCTACGCAGCCAGGCTCCGATCGACGACGAATCGGGACGAGACGATCGCTCCGGAAACCACAACACTGGAAACCGCCAACAGGAGACTTCGAGGCGGGCGGTTTCCTGCTTTAACTGTGGCCGAGTCGGGCTCATTGCCCTGATATGCCGTCAAGCTCGCCGTTTACGGAACCTCGGGAACGACGCCCGAACGAGTGGAACGGAGGAACCGACGTCATCAGAACCGCCGGTGGCCATGAATCACACGACACGTCCGAAGTTGCCAAACCTTGCCAGCATCAACGCCGTTTACATCCGCGGCACGATCAACGACCGGTCGCAGCTGTGCCTGATCGATACGAGATCGGAAGTCAGCCTGGTTCCTGCCTCAACTGTCGAAGGGTTAGAACTACGTACATGTAATCGTTCTTTGGTGGCTGTTAATGGGTCAGATATTCGGGTCCTTGGTGAGGTCCTGGTCCCCATTAAAATTGGGAGAGGTTTTGATATCCCGACCACGTTTTTGGTATCCGACCAAATTACTGAGCCCATGTTAGGCATGGATTGGCTCAGGGAACACCGCTGTAGAATAGGATTTGGTGTCGGGGCCTTATTTGTTGGACGTAGGCGCATTTCTTTAGTGCGTGGAAACGGGTCGACCTGGTGTCGCCGTGTTATGGTTGCCGAGGATGTCGTGGTGTCACCCAAGTGCCAGAGCGATATTCCAGTGAAAACTGTGTATGAGAATTTGACCACGGTCGCTAACGCTTGGATATCGGAGACCCAAGAAGTTCAACCAGGGGTTCATCTTGCCCGGGTGGTGGTAAATGGTAAGGCCGATACCAAGGTGAGAGTAGTGTATTTAAATGATGACCCGGTTAGATTGACTAAGGATCTGTTCCTGGGAGGCTTGCACCCGGTACAGGCGGAATCTTGTAGACTCATTGTAGATGTGGTGGAAACGGTTAGCGAGACTCCGTTCAGTCAGGCATTGTTAGCAGATTTTTCGGAAGAGATATCTTCTGAGACTAGAGAACGGGTAAAGGAATTGCCAGTTAAGTCTAGACTTGAGACTAGTGATATGCTATTTGTGGACTCGCCCATAAGGCCTAAGTTACGGCCACAGAGAAAGTCTGTGCATAGGGACTTAGATAGTGTACTCTCTGCAAGGGTACTGCTTATGGTTTTTCTGAGCGTAATTTTCAAAGGTTCTCAGTTAGTGGAAGCCGCCCCGATGGTTAATTTAGAGGCTAATTCTGTTGCCAGAGCTATCGCGGAATTTGTTATTGTCGGACGCAGGGTCCAATTGCAAATTTATTTGTATCGGGGAAAGAAATTTGACGGAATTCTGTTTCGGAAGCTTTGCAAATTTTTGGGGAAAGTTATATACAGCCATCAGGGAAGTTGGGGCGTGGTTTCCCAGTGTGCCACAGCTGCTGAGCTGGTAAGTGGACGATGGACGGGTCAATGGGTCGACCCGACCCATGGACGACACACGGAGGATGGTCGACCCCCAGAAGCTTCGGATCAACGACGGGTAAAGACAAATGAGGCGTCTGGACGCAGAAGCGGTTGAAGTCCTGTATTGACCCGCATGCACCGCAGACCAATGGTCGACCTGAGGGACGAAACTCCACCTCGCCTCGAGGAACGTTTGGACGACGAGGAAGGAGTAACCGCTTCTTTGCGTAACAACGCCGACGACGTAGAAGTTCCGCCCAGTCCTACAGGAGCCGACTTGAGTGGCAGACGCCCTAAACGGACGACTCGCCTGCCGGCACGCTATCAATAGGCGTGTCTTGACGGCTCCCACGGTAAGCAGTGACAATCGTAAACGTGCTTTGAAGAACGTGGAACTCTTTGATTCGGAGTGACATTCAGCGAGAGACTGTAATTACTTGGACAGAAGGTATGCGAACGCTTAAATATATTGTGTAAATTTTATCTGAACTGTTTGTCTGTACGCCGAAAAAGGCGCTTTTTCTGTTGGGCCGTTGGCCACTTGAATACGTTTGTATACGTTTATTGTGAGTTAGTTTTGAGAATTTTTAGAATCTGTGCCCGTTGGCTATTTGTTCACGTTGAGTTTGTGGTTGCCATGAGCATGTTAACCATGTTAATGATTGATGCTGAGACATTTGAGAAATGGCACTTACCGATCGCTTTTATTGAAATTAGGATCGAGAACATCTATAGACTATAGAGACTTGTAATGTCGGGCGAAGTTGGCCCGTTGGCCTTATTTAGTAGAACAATTATTATGCTAAAGAGGTCGAGGAACGACCAGAGACTTTGTTGTATGGACTTGGCCCGTTGGTCGCTTTGAAGCAGTTGAGACTTTTTGGCCCGTTGGCCGTTTTGCGTTGCTGTTATGGCGGCTTTTCTGTTGTTGAGCCATGTGGCTCATTACTGTTTCGGTAAAGGGAATGGGGACATCCCCAATCGTAGTGGGAGGAGGATGTAGAGATCCCCTTTGGGGCATGTTTCCTAGAGCTCCGCCCCTAGGCCTTGTTCCCTAGGCCATGTTCTGTCTAGGCCTTGTTCCCTAGGCCATGTTCCCTGAAGCTCCGCCTCCTGAGCCTTGTTCCCTAGGCCATGTTCTGTCCAGGCCTTGTTCCCTAGGCCATGTTCTCTGAAGCTTCGCCTCCTGAGCCTTGTTCCCTAGGCCATGTTCTGTCTGGGCCTTGTTCCCTAGGCCATGTTCCCTGAAGCTCCGCCTCCTCAGCCTTGTTCCCTAGGCCATGTTCTGTCCAGGCCTTGTTCCCTAGGCCATGTTCCCTTAAGCTCCGCCTCCTGAGCGTTGTTCCTTAGGCCATGTTCTGTCTGGGCCTTGTTCTCTAGGCCATGTTCCCCGAAGCTCCGCCTACTGAGCCTTGTTCCCTAGGCCATGTTCCCTAGAGCTCCGCTCCCTAGGCCATGTTCCCTGCCTGGAGGATATAAATAGAGGGAGCTCTGGAAGTAGAGTGGAGTGGGTCGCAGAGTAATAGGTGTAGTCGAGGTGCGTAGTGAGAGTAGCAGACTTAGTCAGTGATAGTTAGCCCGTCAGTCTGGGGTTCGGTGCTAGACAGTCGTTTGTTGAGTTTTATGCCGTGCTACGATCGTGACGATTAATAATAAAGACTATTGAAAAGAACTCTGTGTCTTCAGCTTTTCTGTGACTCTAATTTGACGCGTTGACGGCAGTATTGCATTAAGTTCTTCGATATACCACGGAGGCTGAACTTACGCTCCAGGGGAGCGACACGCGTGCCTTCCAGAACTTACGCTCCCGGGAAGCTGTGTCAGCGAGAAAATTTCCGTACAGTAAGTTTGAGCGTCCAAGAAATGCGCAAAAGCTTACGGGTACATTTGTTCTCGAAACTCTGTATCTGCTTTCCTCTGCCTTTTTGAGCACCCATGATTCGCAACCAAAGGTTGCGACTGACCAGACCAAAGATTTCATCAAACGAAAATTGGTTTGTGCACTAATGGACTTGTTTTTCCAGATCTTCGTAAGCTTCACCATGACCGCCGCCATACTCATGGCCAGTCTGGACTTAATATCGACTGAACACTTTGCATCGCTTGAGATTTTGCTGCCTAGATATGTGAAGTTATCCACTTGTTTGAGTTCACGGCTCGCGATAAAAATCCTGAGGATCCTATCGGTATTGGTCATGACCTTCGTCTTTGAAACATTTATCTTTAAACCGTACTCCTTGGCAGCGGATTCTACAGAGCTCCTAGAGTTCCTCTGGTGATGTAGCGATCAAGAGGATGTCATCCGCGTATCTAAGATTACTGATGGTCCTACCTCCAATTCTGAAGCCCCCTCTGAACCCGTCAAGCGCCTTGCGCATTACCTGTTCCGCCAGGATGTTAATTAGGCAAGGCGAGATGTTACAACTTACAACCCTGTCGAACGCCTTTCTTAACGTGGAACCAGTTAGAGGTGATATTATCCGCCCTAACAGCTGCTCGCTGATGTTTGTATAGGTTCATCAATAGTTGGACAAGTTGTGGAGGAAACCCCATGTCCAGCATGGACAACCACAGCTGACCGTGTTGCACCATGTCGAACGCTTTCGTAAAATCTATTAAGCAAAAGTAGAGATTCTATCGTACTATCGCTCTGGTCTCTCATGCAAGTAAGATCCTGTTAGGTGTGATTTTAGAACGGATACAATCCAAACTTGAAAGCGAGATCGCCCAAGAACAAGCTGGTTTCAGACCTAGAAGACGCACACGTGACCAAATCGGAAACCTCCGAATAATTCTCGAAAAAGCAAGGGAAAGGAACCAACCACTATATTTCTGCTTCATTGACTTCACAAAAGCGTTTGACATGATACAACATGACAAACTCTGGTTAACAATATTAGAAATGGGTTTCCCGCCTCAAATAGTTCAGCTGCTGCAGAAACTTTATAAACAACAACGCGCAAATATTAGGACATATGGACTCACGTCACCATGGTTCAGAGTTAAGAAAGGAGTGCGTCAAGGGTGTAACTTTTCACCATGCCTTTTCAACATTTTAGCTGAACAAGTAATGAGGAAAGCCTTGGAAGGATTCACAGGTGGATTCAGAATCGGGGGTAAAACCATTAACAACCTAAGATACGCGGACGACATTGTATTACTGACTACATCAGCAGAGGAGCTACAAGAATTGGTGGACAGAGTTGAGAGATTGGCAAACGAGTATAGCATGAAGATTAATGCTGCAAAGACGAAGATCATGACAAATACGGACACGGTGTTGGATATAAGAGTAATCAATGGTAGATTAGAACAGGTAGACTCCTTTGTCTATCTGGGAAGCAGAGTAACGAAAGATGCAGACTGTAATGTAGAAGTGAAGTCAAGGTTAGAATTGGTGGACAGAGTTGAGAGATCGGCAAACGAGTATAGCATGAAGATTAATGCTGCAAAGACGAAGATCATGACAAATACGGACACGGTGTTGGATATAAGAGTAATCAATGGTAGATTAGAACAAGTAGACTCCTTTGTCTAACTGGGAAGCAGAGTAACGAAAGATGCAGACTGTAATGTAGAAGTGAAGTCAAGGTTAGCCATGGGTACATCAGTCATGATTAAGTTGACAAAGGTTTGGAAGAACAAGGCAATCAGCTCCAAGACAAAGATACGTGTGGCCAGTGGCAACATACGGTTGTGAGACGTGGACTCTAAAGAAGGAGGAGGATAGACTTAGCCTATACAATATACAGGCTTTCGAAAACAAATGCATCAGGAAACTACTACGTATTTAAAGAAAAGAAATGTTGACTAATGAACGAGTTTACAAATTAGCAGGGACAAAAAGCGAGTTATTAGGCCATGTCAAAACCCGGAAATTACGATACTTCGGTCACATCCTGCGACAACAGGACAATATTGAAAATAGTGTCATGACGGGATTGGTGCAGGGTGTTCGCGGTCGCGGTAGACCTAGAATATGCTGGCTTGATAACATCACGCTGTGGACCGGTTTATCAGGAGCGGCGCTATTGCGGACTGTAAAGGATAGATCTTGCTGGAGTACTTTGGTCCACTCATGTAGCCAACCGTCGTGTAGCGACGTCGGCGTATTGACATGACATGACAGAGATTCTGACTTCTCTCAGTTGCCTTTTCTATGATGATCCGGAGGTTCGTAATCTGATCGCGAGTGCCTCGATTGGGTCTGAAACCGGCCTGCTCAGGAGCCAGTTCATTGTCAAGTTTAGTTTGAATGCGCTCCAGGATGACCCTTAGGAGAATTTTGCTGGCGTGCGAAACTATATAGCACTATGGTCCTGTAATTCTCGCAACAGAGCGGATCCCCTTTTTTCGGTAAAGGGATAAAAACCATTTGCGTCCAATCGTCGGGCCAGACTCCCGATATCCATACATCAGTACAAATCTTATGTAGCATGGTAAGAGTCATATCACCACCAAATCTGAGAAGCTCGGTGGCGACTCCGTCCGGTCCCGAAGCTTTGTGCAAAGAGGTTTTAAGCAAAGCGCGTTTGATTTCTTCTCGCAGTGGAGGCGGTTCTCTTTCCGTAATTTCGAACGTTATTGCCTGTGTAAAGTCCTTCACATTATTCCTTCCAACGGTCATTAACCTTCACCGGATCAACTAACTTCTTTCCATAGACGTCGTTGATAGCTATTTTACGCGCCTGAAACGATCTGGTGAGATTTTTGACTGTCTTGTTTACCGGTCTGCAGTTTCCACGCTTTGCATTTTCTTCCAGTTCGCAGCAGAGCGCATCAAGTTCGGCTTGTTTGTCTTCCCTTAGTTTTCTTTGCACTTCTCCTCTCAGAGTCTTATATTCCACTGGTGATTTCGTTTTAGCTTCACGCTTCCTCTTGATAAGCGCGAAAGTGTCATCCGAGATCCAATTTTTACGCTTCTCCGAGTCTTTGGGAACAATCTTTTGCGCCGATTCTATGACGATATCTTTGAGCTGAGACCACAAGTCAGTGGGAGGACTGGATTCTGTGACGCAGCTTAAAGCAGCGAAGCGGTTGGTAACTTCAACTGCATAGTCATGTTCTACCTGCGGGTCTCGCAGTTTGTCTAAGTCCAAAAAAGGAAGCTTTACGAGGTTTAGTTTTTCTGAAACGGAGTTTGAATTTCAGAAAGACAAGATTGTGATCAGTATCACAATCCGCGTCAAGTCGTGTTTTGCACTTATAAACCGATTGGATCCATTGCCTGGGTACCAGAAAAAAATCAATCTGAGCTCTATAAATATCACCATGGCTTTTGTAAGTGTATCTGGGGTGCAGTTGGTGACGGGTGTTAGCGATGACCAAATTGTTATCCGCACAGAAGTCAATCAGCAATTTACCTCTGTCATTTCTCTCTCCGTAGCCGTACCTGCCAAGAACCTCCTCCTCTGTTGCACCCTCTCCAACTCGAGCGTTAAAGTCACCTGTAACGATCACAATGTTGCTGTTGGGTGTCTCCACCAGCACTTGTCTGACCTCTCTATAGAATTGATCGACTTCCTCATCAGGCCCATCTGCCGTTGGTGCATAGCACTGGATGATCGTAAAATTTCTTGGTGTTATTATATACATGACATACATGATTACATGTATATGATTCATATGATTATATGATGATTATTATGACAAATTTATTATAATTATATGACATATATCACATATATGATAGGCCTATTTATGATATATAAATTATATATAATTTATATTTTATATATGATATATGATACATAGGATTATAGACATGATATATGTCATATAATATATCATATATATAATATATATATAAATATATATATAAATTGAATCATTTTTTGTGAAAATAAATCTTGAACTGTGACCAATGTTCACTGCAATTTAATTCTGATCTGGGGAGATTGACGCGAAGAAAAATTGAGTGGTAAAGGTTAAATTTGCTGAGTTTGTTTTGTTTTATTCGTTTATTGACTTGCAAGTCACATCAATATTCACATAACAGTAACAGACATTAACAACAACAAATTTCAACAAGAAAATTGTTATGAACTTAATATCAGTGCAGGTCAATGAGTCAGCCGACAAAGGTCTAAAAGACCCGCTAAGACTCGGCTGGCTTATTTACAAACTTAATTCCTGCAAAGGTTAATGTGGAGGATTAAAATTCCACCAAGACGAGGAGACACCAATCCACATACATCAGGTTAAGTTGAATATGAAGCGGTTCACAAAAAATAACAGAGTAACAGAGGGCCACACAACAAATGTAAATGCAAAGCCTGAGAACATCTTAAGGTCAAGCATGTATCTCATTCAGACGGGGAGGAGGAGGCAGTCCCATAAACTTTTTAAATTCCCATTATTATTTACACAAACATAAAAAGTACTTTAGTTTGTTTTTAAAATGTTTGATGGAAACAGGGCCGGCCTTAGCCCAAGTGGCGCCCTAGGCAAGGCATACATTTGGCGTCCCAGGGACAGGCCTGCATTTGGCGGTCTTAGTTTCCCACTCAATTGTTCAGCCCACGTTAGAATCTAAAGATGAATTAGGCAGAGCCGGTATACGCTTACAAGGTCGTAGCCAGCAGGATTTTATTTGGGGGAATATTTTCTTGACCGTGAAATTTGAGGTGCGTACACGCTGCGGGCGACTTTTTTGGTAGAAATTTCTGACGACTTTTGTCAAATTTTCTGAGGGCCAAAAAACACTATTTTCCGCGATTTTCGACTATTTTCTGCTCAAAACTACATTACACACTGTCATGTGCTAGGAAATGCATAATCATTTCATTTTTACATTATTTCATTGGGGGGAGGGTGTTCAAACACCCAAAACATCCCCCTAGCTACGAACTGAGTAATTCATTATAATTTGTTTATTAGTACACTGAAGGCTGAATAATAATCAATTTTGTGGAGAATGGTATAAGTTAAAAATATTAAAATTTACTCTTGTGAAAATGGCGCCTTCTTTGATGGAAATGGCGCCCCCTAGAACTTGGCGCCCCATGCAACTGCATGCTTTTTCTATGCCTTAGGTCGGCCCTGCCTCAGCTACTGCCCTTTCTTCATCGTTGTCCCTACGTAGGCTACTAGACTAAATTTTATTTCAAGCAGGCTGTACTGTTGTAATCTCATCTTCATACTTAGCCAGGCCAACTGTACCATTTCATACATTTCATTTCTTGCAACATCTTCACTATCGAAATTGAGCGTCGCGTATTTTAACTTCTTCTTCTTGTCTCCTAAAGCAAAGAGTAGGCCTACGGCATGTCGTTAAAAATCGAATTTTATTTGTCGATATAAAATTTATGCAGTCCTTGAAATTGAATTAGGCCAGCCTGAAAAGGTGCAAAGAATCCATAATTATTTTTAATTCTTTCCATTAGCGAAAGTCTTGAGTTTAAAACAATATAGGGCCTAGGCCTAGTGTAAAAAATTAATTCGCCGGTGCCGCGGCGCCCCCTCAAGCCTGCGGCGCCCTAGGCAACTGCCTACTTTGCCTATAGCTAAGGCCGGCCCTGGATGGAAACAGCAGTTCTTATGTCCTCAGGGAGAGAATTCCATACCGGTGGGCCAGTGCATTTAATACAGAATTGCTTAAGATTAAGTCTTGCGCTGGCACACCGGTAACTATTAGATGACCTGGTGTCATGGTCATGGACATCAGAGCCGAGGGAGAAGAATCCATTGAAGTTGGGAGGCAACATACGATGATGATACCTGAACATAAACAGTCCTATTTGCAATTTAGTAATATCACATAGCTGTAGAATTTTGTGTTTAAGAAATATAGGTTTAGTGCTTGAACTCCAGAGCAGACCAAATATCACACGGATAGCACGTTTCTGAAGAATTTCCAATGCATTCAAGCGACAGTGATACATGTAGTTAGAGCCCCATGCTATAATGCAATATGATAAGTATGGGAAAATTAGGGCATTATAGTACAGGCCAACCAAAGAAGTTCTGGGTAAGCAATGTCTTACACGAGACAATATACTAATGTTTTTAGCAATTTTTTTAGATATATTATGGTTGATGTGGTCCGTCCATGTCAAATGTTGGTCAATATATACACCTAAAAATTTACAGGATGAAACTTGACAGATAGATTTCCCATCCATGGCAATCCTAAAATCATGAGGGGGTAGGCCCAGAGATTTGCGATGGGAGCGGAAAATTATAAAGTTAGTCTTTTCAATATTTAGAGACAGTCTGTTTGCCTTGAACCAAGAAGAGATTAGCTGAAGCTCACAGTTGGCTCTTTTTTGTGTGTGATCTCGATGATGAAGTTGCATAATAAATTATTATGGTACCACCAAGAGGAAGGCGCAGGACAGAGCGGGATGGCGGAGGTCGGAGGGGATCACGAGGTCGTCCATGTCACAAACCTGCTCAATAGCAAAAGACTGAAGAAGGGAAGACAAGGTGCATGTCTTATATATCATGGCTCAATTTCAAAAAAGAAATCTATTAGGCCTATGCTGTACGTCGCAAAGAAACGTATGTTGCACGCGATGCCGTCCATAACTGCCCGTGACTGCCTGGACGGTGTCCAGGCAGTCCTGGCAGGGCAAATACACCGTGGTTCAAAACAAATAAGCCAGATTGTTTTGCATATATCTCTAATGCCTGATATATATATATATATATATATATATATATATAAAGAGAATTGGACCAAGAATACGATTCCAAAATTTCATGAGATAAATTTGAACGGATAAAAAGATATGCATATTCAAACTTCATATACCGAAATTGCAGTTTACAAGCAATTTTCTGTCAGATTCAATAAAAAAGTAAGCCAAACTGTTTTTCTTACATCTCTGATGTCTGATGAGTAATCATAAACACTTTTTCCCAATATTTAGGGAATTGAACCAAGAATAGGATTTCAAAATATCATGTCATAAATTTAAAGGGATAGAAAGATATGGATATTTCAACTTCAACACCCGAAATTTTAGTTTTCAGCAAGTCTGTTATGGTGTCCGTTGCGGTTTCGACGCTTGGCCGTTCCCATTTAGTCTTCATTGATCCTGGAGTAAAAATTAATAGAGCCTATTATCGCGACGTTCTGCGGTCACAACATCTTCTACCTGTAATCAGAAATCTAGTCCCAGAAGACAGCTTTGTTTTTTAACAGAACAGCGCCAGCCCACAGAACCAAGGAAATCATCAAAATGCTGACAAAAGAGACGCCAGACTTCATTTCTACCACATTATGGACTCCGAAAAGCCCAGATTTGAATCCTGTCGACATTAAAATGTGGAGCGTGATGCAAGACCGAGCCTACCAGACAGCGATCCATGATATAAACGATCTGAAGCAACGCTTGTTGGAAGCGCGGGATAGGGCTGCCAACTTTTGACTTTGCCATTCCGGGACGCCCGCAATCACTCGTAGGTCTACTCGTCCACATAAATGGAATACCGGGTACACAATTATGTAACGAATGTTGCTCATGTTCCAAATGTGGGACCACATGCACTTCTACAGTCTACTTAAATAGTCGTCAATAGAAAACATCAAAAGATAATTATTAATTAAGTCTGTTTAATATCTTAATCGATTTCAAGAAGAAAACGGTTAATAAATTCCAGTAATTAATGTCAGTCTTATAACGTGGCGTCTATCAGTACAGCATGAGCAAAGTTCATAGGCCTATAATAATTATTAGGCCTATAGGGCCTACACGCAAATTGGAGAAGCCTGGATCTGCGGCGACAGAGCAGAACTTGTAAGCCTACTTCTGCTGAGTTGCTGACATTTTAAGTAGCTTCATCTCACTGCGTAAAGTCATAGAACTTAGCACATATCGTGCTAACATTTCTTTTCGACAAACGTTCAGCAAGATCAGAGCTCAGGCGCTCAGGCAATTGCGATTAATAGGTCTAGATTATAGGTCGTTCATTATGCTGAAAACTGTATCGTTAAAAGCATCAGAAATTGGAATAGGCCCTACATGACTGACTTTATATGCCTATTTATGATAAAAGTGAAACAATCGAGTTTCAAACTTCCAGTGATCCCCAAAGTTTTAAAGACTTAATTGAATCTAGCGCCGCCAAACATACAATCCTGAGTGAACGGCAGACCTCATCGAATTCCGGGACAATTTGGGGTCAGCCCGGGACACGGGACAATAGGGCCGATTCCGGGACTGTCCCGGCGAATCCGGGACGGTTGGCAGCCCTAGCGCGGGATGGCCTGGACCAAAGGATAATCGACGTTGCTGTAACAGTAACTGTTGCCATTGCAATGGCGCCAGTGCCTCCAGGTTTTAGTGCAAGCAGGAGGGGGCGTTTTGAGCATCTTATTTAATTAAATTATCAAACCATGATGTTGGGGTCATATATTGCTAGCTCAATTCTCTACATAACTGGAAAATTTTAGAATGATTAATCATCAGGCATTGGAGATAATAAGGAAACATTTTATTGAATCTGACAGAAAATTGCTGGTAAACTGAAATTTTGGTATATGAAGTTTGAATATTCATATCTTTTTATCCGTTCAACTTTATCTCATGACATTTTGGAATCATATTCTTGGTCCACTTCGCTAAATATTTGGAAAATTGTAGCTTGATACGTCATCAGGTATTAGAGATATATGCAAGACAAGTTGGCTTGCGTTTTTTGAACCACGGTGTAAGTGGCAGAACGGCGTTCAACCTCGTAAATAAGTGATTTGACGCCGTCCATGACCGACCTGTCACCTGCCACACTTTAAGCCCTATATGACCAAATAAAATAATGTATTCCGATGTAGGCTACTTATGACTGTCTACTCAGGACTGTCTAATGTCTATACCGTATTCTTTTATAATTAATCAATCTAATATATTTCAAAATGCTGCTCTTACATTCATAGGGTGGCAGTTCATAAGGTGGCCAATAATAAGGTGCACAATCATAAGCTGACCAATCTTTCTTAGGGCCATCAGTGTAACGTGATCTTTCTCGAGTAACAGTCTCGTATTTGAATTCAAGGCGGTCAAGCATGTCTGTTCCTGTCGTAATCATTGACGAAGAAGCAGTTCCAGAAACGGATCCAGTCAACCTCCTTCCTGGTGAAAATAATGTAACCCATTAGTGCCTGAATTTTGCAAATTATCTAAAAATATAAAAACTTTGTTGCAAATCATTAGTTTGGACAATACCTAACACGAATACTGCAAATTTTAGCTTTTGTTGCTTTAGGAGCAAGTGTTTGAAGTGTCCCATTTTGGGAGACGCTATAGGCACGAACGGGTGCATGAAGATTTACACAGTGAAAATTATGTACAGGTTATAATATATCACTCAAAACTGTTGATAGTCTATAGTCGAGTTAAGAGAACATGTAGATAATTTATAGGCCTACTCAGAATAATTTAAAATCAAATTTACAAGCAAAATACTAGAAAGCGTTGATGATATTTGAGACAGCGAGTCAAGGTCAAATTAGCCGCAAAATCAACATTGAGACGTGTTCACTGTTCAGTGCTCACATGGTATAACCTTGACTACATGCGCATAAATGCGAATGCATGGGCTACATGCTATGGGCTATTATGCTATCATATCCCAATATCATCTGCACGGCAGTATCCAAATTGAAAATACTCACAACAGTTCCAATCATAATTATTGCGAGGAACAAGAACACAATCGTAACTAACATTTTCAGCCCAATTGCATAATTATCCTCCTGATGGTTAGGAACAGTCTAGCCTATTTCATCATTAAACCCTATTGAAGAACCAGTACCCATTCGCTACTATGCATTATGCAACCTCCCAGGGTGCAGCTGCAGTACTATCATCACAATTCTTCATTAGATAGCAATGTTTTTTTATAATATCACTAATTATCGTAGGCCTACAAGCCGATGTAATTCTATCATATTTGATAATTAATTCCTATAAAATAATAATAAAAACTAAAGATTTTATTCCATTCATTTTCTCACACTAACAAGATGACGTCACTTTCTTGATAAATCAAAATAATGTTTGGGATAAATACATTAAAATTGGAGAAACTCTGCTAAGATTGTTTAATTAGCTCAATACAGATAAGAAAATTTAATAATATTTCTAGTTCATGCCGATTTTTGAATGCACATTCCCAGGATGCGCTAGTAGAAAATGAGTTAATTAATTATTTAAGAGAAAGGGTTTCGAAATAATATTATAGCTCCAGCGTGGAAAGTACCATGTTGTGGAGACTGAAGATTCTTCCGAAATAAACAGTCTATTTAGTGACTTCGGAGAAATGGTGCTTCTAGAATTAATAATGAGATTAAATGGATAGCAGTAGATGCTGTCCTCAGCGGTTCCATGGCATTTAAACACACGACACATAATCACGCGACACTTAAAAACAGACACTTAAACACACGACAGATAAACACAGACAGATAAACACACGACAGATAAACACACGGACAGATAAACACACGACAGATAAACACGCCAAACTTAAACTCATCTTAAACACTATAAATGAAGACATGCAGTGACATAATGAAAACGAGATAAATCAATCAGAATTCATATAGCTCCATTCAAGGTACCTATTCAGAGGCGCTCCCAGCTGAGATCAAGGAAAAAAACAGTCTTCAACAGTTTGTGAACTTGCGAAAATCTTTTATTAAGGTGTCGCATCTTGTGTCCTGGGCATGACGTTAAACTGCATCCATGGAGAGGGGGTCCGTAGCTCAGTTGAGAGAGCGCTGGTCGTTAAACTGAGAGTCATCCACGCGACCCGGGTTTGATCCTCACACAGGGCATTAATTTATAAAAGTTTCTTTCTGTTAGCTGCCGTAGACGCTTTGCTGTTGTGTTGTTTGACTCGGGTTCTGCTGAAAGTAAGATAGCCCCTCCCACTTCTGGCTAGGCCGAACCAGGAGTGATCCAGCACTTAACCTATTAGTGTTAAGTTACCGAACTTACTGCTGTAAAAGTCTGTAAAGCCGACCTGAGTGTCGTGCTATAGTGGGCCGTATTTCGTATAACCTGTACCTGCAATCATTCTGCGGTCTGTCAGATGGAATTTGAATAAACGAATATAAAAAAATCTATATATGTATACAGTCTGCAACGGTGTCACGACAACTCGTCTACCGACAACTCGTCTAACGACAAGTGGTCTCCGGACAATTCGTCTAACGACAACTGGTCTACTGGCAACTGATCCAGCGCTTAAGAAATGGATGCTGGATGACTGTTTTTAGAGGTGAAGTGGAGGTTGTATTGATGAAAAAGCGCAAGAGAAATGAAATCTGGATGGTGGTTCTTTTACAGGTGAAATAGAAGCTGGATTGACGAAAATAACGCATGATAAATAAAAGCTGGATGAAGATATTTCTAGATCTCAAATGGAAGCTGGATTGATAAGAAAACCACTTAACCCTCAAGTGCCCAAGGGGGGGTTCGACCGGACCCCAGGCCTGTTTTTCCCGGATAACTTTTTAAAGGCTATGGATGTGCAAAAATGCTATTAGGTATTCCTAGAGCAACCATTTCGGCATAGAATGGTATATTTTGAGTGAGTATTGTCCTACCCTGCACCCCACAACGACAGCATATACTAAGGGTACCGCAAGATATACGGCTATTAGTCATGCATGCGTATGGTTACTGATCAATAACTATTATTTTATACCAGGTGGTGCTATTGTGGTATAATATATATCAATCGATTGCAAATTCATTTGGGAGTACAAATAACTAAATTCTGAAACGAAATTCCAATCCCTTCTCAAGATATTAACATGAACTCGCTGTAGTCCGTGCCGGACGTATACGTGCTTCCTTCGGTAAATAACGCAAGCAAGCATAAAATGTGTATCACGAGATTTTTACACTATTACTTTGCACCAGTTGGTGCTATTGTGCTATAAGATACACCAATCGATTGCAAATTCATTTGGGATTACATGGAACTAAATCCTGTAACGATATTCCACTCCCTTCACAAGAAATTAGCATGAAAACGCTGGGGTCCGCGCGGACCCCCCTTTTGGGCCTTCGTGTACCAAAAAATACCTTGGGCACTCGAGTGTTAAGTAATGGAAGCTGGATGACGGTATTTTATATCTGAAATGAACGCTGGATTGACTAAAATAACAGGCGTAAAATAGAAGCTGGATGAAGGTATTTTTAGATTTGAAGTAGAAATGGGTGCATGTCGGAGTACATGATTGAAAATCATCAATCCAGCTTCCATTTACGCTAAAAACCCATTTTTGTAAATCCAGCTTCTTTTTCATCAATACTATTCGTCTGTAGACCAGTTGTCGTTAGACCAATTGTCCGGAGACGAGTTGTCGGTAGACGAGTTGTCGTTAGACGAGTTGTCGTGAAACCGTCTGCAACAATGCAGAAGCGTTCGTTCTCTGCGGTTGGTCCAACAATCTGGAATGGGCTTCCCAGCCTTCCCTTGGCTATGCGACTCCTCCCAAGCTGTTCTCAATTTCACAAACTGTTGAAGACTGTTTTTTCTCTTGATCTCATCCGGGAGCGCCTCTGAGTAGATACCTGAAGGGCGCTATATAAATTTTGATTGATTCATTGATCTCATTTTAATATGTTATTGTCTTCATTTATAGTGTTTAAGATGAGTTTAAGTGAGGCGTGTTCATCTGTCGTGTGTTTATCTGTCCGTGTGTTTATCTGTCGTGTGTTTATCTGTCCGTGTGTTTATCTGTCGTGTGTTTATCTGTCCGTGTGTTTATCTGTCCGTGTGTTTATCTGTTGTGTGTTTATCTGTCCGTGTGTTTATCTGTCGTGTGTTTAAGTGTATATGTTTATGTGTCTTGTGTTTAAATGTCGGCACACCGCCCTCAGCACATCCAGGTTCAAGTAACAGGCTTCTGGGCCGTCCATAAAGTACGTCACGCTATTTTGACCCCTACCCCTGTCACAAATTGTCACACTTCTCGGACCCCCCCCCCCCCAAAAAAAAATGTATGTCACACTTTCAATCAATTTTTTTCTTAATTATCACCTCATTCAAATTTAATCTAAAACACACTTCACTATTAAACTATATTAAAATATGAAATTTCCACATTCAGGAGATACGCGTTTCATGCTTTTTTGACATAAAACTAATTCAAATATTTCAAAATTAATTTTTTTAGCTACAGAATTCTACAAAAAATTCTCCAACCCACCCCACCCACCCCACCCACCAAACACCACCCTCTGGAGCAAATTTTGGTTTTTCGTTCCACCCACTATCCAGCGTCTCCCGATATTTGCCCTACCCCATTCCCGCCCCATACCCCATCAAACCCACCCATCCCCCACCGGCCTATTCCACCCCACTCCACGTGCCCCACCCTACCCATCCCCACCCTCTGAAACAAATTTTACTTTTTCGTCCCACCCACCGTCCAACGTCTACCCACACTTGCCCTACCCCATTCCCGCCCCATACTCCACCAAACCCACCCATCCCCACCGCCCAATTCCACCCCACCCACGCGCCCCACACCACCCAGCGGCCACAGCCCCACCCTTTGAAGCAAATTTTGCTTTTGTTCCACCCACCAAACAACGTCTCCCCACACTTGCCCCACCCCGATCCCGTGCCATACCACACCCCACCAACCCCGATCACTTCCCCCAACCTGCCCAACTCGTCCCACCAAACTCCACAGCACTTGAGTAAATTTCGGTTTTTCAACCTACTCCGCCGTCCAACCATGGCTCCACCCCGCACCCCACCCCACATGCACTCACCTCATCCCCTTCCACACCCCACCCTCCCTCAGCCATTCCATTCCTAAGAGTTTGTAAGGAAACTGCAGCGCAATAATGGTCTCAACTAATTTACAGCAAACCATCTTGTTCTATAATTGTCATGCCTTAATTATTGAGTATCGATTTAGAAAAAATGAAATTCCATTGGCATACGAACTGTGGGCACTACTTCGGTTGAAATTGACATCTGATCCTGTTGAGAAGTCATCTGAACTTGGAGAGGTGCCTTCACGAGATGCATTTGCTACACCTAGAAGAAACAAACGAATCCAAAACACCTACCGTCAAAGTTGTGTGCTAGTTCTTAAGCAAGCGCAATCAAACTTTTTTAACTCTGCGAGTAGCCTACTTGTGGGTCAAAACGAACCGGTTGTTTCGATTAATGTCGCTCACCCATTAAAATAGCATCCAAAGCGAGATTTTAAGACTCTTTAAGACTGTTCTATACAAAATTCTAACGTTTTTCTCACGTTATCTGTCACCAGGTCGCGTAAGGAAGTCATACGGGGTTCCACGACAATTATGATCTACCGCAGGGGTTCTCAAACTGTGGTACGCGTACCCCTAAAGGTACGCCAGGCGCCGGTAAGGGGTACGCAAAAATTTCCAAAAATATAAATTTTTCTTTGAGTTTATGGACTTTGTGCCCATTTTTCCATGATTAGCATAGATTTGTAACGTTGCTTCATGTAACAGCATCGTCATTTCTTTCTTTCACAATAAATGATTTGACTCACATACTAAGCTTATAAACATTATTATATAGTGTATACAAAATGTTTATGTCGCTATAAATTTGAAACGAAATAATGTATGCTACAAATGGTTGAAAGAATCAAAGCCAGAAATTCTCAGTGTAGGCTATATTTAGGCTATAGAGCTCAAAAAAGTATTGCTGTTCTAAGGAGTAATTTTTGGTCGAGCTTTAAAATGTGTGATTCTTTTCAACAATTATTTATCTTTTGAAACTAGTTTTTAAACTGTATATTATGGCTACCAAAAATAAATAAGGGATAAATTTGAATTTGAAGTTGACAAATATTAAACCATGTAATTTTTTTTTAAATTTGTGCTAGTCAAAACAAGCACACAGCAATATAACGCTATAGGTTGGCTCTTTCTTACAGGGATTAGGCCCTACAGACCAACTTCCCCTTTTTGTTGATATGATTGCATGATTAAAAATTTGCATATTTTCAATTTTGCTCCCTGTTTGTAGGCTATACGACTCTAATAGGCCACACCATGTCATGATTAAATGGACTTTTAGTTGTTACTGCAATGGGGACTATGCAATGGTATTTTGTTTCTGACCTGACTTTGCTGGGGGTACGCCACCATTAGATTTTTCTACTTGGGGGTACAATAAAAATAAAGTTTGAGAACCCCTGGTCTACCGACAACTCGTCTACGGACAACTCGTCTAACGACAACACTCACTGGTCTACAGAAACTTGTAGGCTATTGATACAATAGTAGGCCTAGTGTTGTCCACAAACCATAGCCCAGTGGCGGATTTAGTCCAGGCCCGGAGGGTCTGGTCGTCCCACACCATGCCCCTGTTGGGTAACAAATGGCGCCCCCTGGCCCGTACTTTTTACTTAAACCTAAAATGTCTTGGAAACTAAATAATCATACTTTTAACAGTGACTTTGCGCAATCACACCATGAATTTGACACTCATTAGTCATTACCGATTTGCTTATTTTTTTATTTATTTCTATTGCGGCCATTACTAATTTTTATTTATTACTATGGCCCATTGCATTGATACGTGTTATATAGTTACTGGATAGCTAATTGCCTATGAACGTTTGGATTATCGCTCACTCAGGGATATCCCAGGATTCTTTGGAGCAAAGCCTAGGATCCTCATCTCAAATCCAATCCGGCCATGGCCCCCATTTAAAAATTGCATGGGGCGTGCCCCCATTCGGTTTCAATTTAGCAATAGGGATAGGGGTGCCATGGCATAATTGGCCCCTCATTTAAAACGATAACAAGGGACGTGCCCTCCACTCGGTTTTCGGCCGGACGACTAAAAAAAGATCATCAACGTTTTCCGCGTATAAAAAGGTACTTTTTCCTCAGCCAAATGACCGATGACTAAATGACTAAAAAAGTTCATCAACTTGTTGGTGACCAATGACGAAATTTTCCTCTATCTGTTCCAAGACTAAAGATTTTTTGCCCCCCTTCCAAAGTTCTGTATTAGCCACTGCAAGAAGCTGCCCAATTTGCAATATTTTCAAGTTCAAAAAAAGTGGTAGCTATAGCGGATGCAGGAATCAGAATGTAGCTATCGTCAGCGTATTTCAGCAATCTATTAATGCAGTGAATGGGTATAATACAAATTATTATAATAACCGTGTAATATTCGGAAGATTGTCGTCCGTTTTGTTACAATGGATAATTCTATCGAAAGCGACTGTCTAACTAGGCCTATAGGCCTACAGTCACAGTAGGCCTACGTTAACCTAAAATAGTTAACTAGGTGACCCTACTCAGAGGGACGTTGATCCGTTTTGAGCCCTCCTATTGTAGCCGATATTGTACTAATATCAACTGTCTAATTCGTTAATATTTTTTACTGACATACAATTGGTTGCAATAAAACATCTTGAATAATTATAACGTCACTGTTCAATATTAATATCTGAATATAACTTAGTCTTTCAGTGACTAAAACATAAAGCCTACGTTAAAAATTTACTTATTTTGTTGTTAGGCCTATAAACCTTTTACAATTATATTGATTGTGCAGACGATCTTTTCTTGAAAGTGATAATGAAAAGATATGGAAGGCTATAATTTTATTGGCGACAAATTGTAGTTGTAATTGTAATCGAACATTTATATAGTTCCACTTCAAGAGAACTCCTCAGAGGCGCTCCCGACCTGACACCAAACCGTAATCAAAGAGAATGGTTTTCAAACGCTTGCAGAAAAGGGGCAAAGAAAGACAAAGAAGTTCATTACGGAGATTATTGGTAACTTATTCCAGAAAGACGTACCGACCACAGCAAATTTTCTAAGCAGCACTGTGGAAGATCGAGACATAGGAACAACCAGGTTACCATGCGGCATGCGTTGCAAAGTGAAGGAATCTACGGCCTGGAATGAATAGCACAGGCACACAAAGTTCCATAAGATAGATCGGAGCTTGACCTGCTAGGCAATTACGCATGAGCATTAGAATCTTAAACTCAATACGTTTTTGCATAGGCAACCAGTGCAGTTCCTCTCGTATAAAACTTTATATATGTCCAAACTTTGGTATACAACGAATCAGGCGAGCTGCAGCATTAAGGACAGATTGCAACTTATTAATGCGTGAAAGGGTTAATCCCGCATAAATGGCACTGCCATAGTCAACTCTCGCGCATATAAGTGCATGCATCAGAGTAGTGACGGCTTTGGTTGTAAGAGAGCGACGCACCGAGTGAATCTGACGAAGATGGTAGAAGCACGTCCGACTTACATTCCTCACGTGGTCAGAAAGGGTCAATTCCTGATCCAACTTTAGAAACTTGACAAAAGGACACCTACCATAGATAATTAGCTCTGCGTACGCCTTCTCGCCATGGCCCCTTTCGTCAATAGGCCTACAGATGTAGGTACCAGCATCTGACTGTCTAACATCCTTTATGGCTAGGTCATGTCTTCTCAGGGTGCTATTGACTTCAACGTAGAACCTTCCCGATGTTCCGTAGCCATCCAGAAGGGATTCCTCTTCAATATCGATTCCATGTGCAACTTGTGACCCATGAGGTTTCGTGACCCAGTAGACTCGTTCGTCATTTCTTGCATTGTATCTGAAGAGTACATCTGTTCCCAATTGAGCTACGATTATCTTCCGATCTTCTAAAGGTTTTGCTGCCGTTTCTAAAACCATATGAAAGTTATTTTATATTGATAGTCACCATTCGCACCATCGTCATCTCACACTCATCGTAATCATCAGCATCATTTGAACATGTGTTTTGCAATTGTATAATTGTAAAAAAATTATTGTTTGATTACAAAATAAAATGATTGATTGATTGATCATCGTCGTAGTAGTCGTATTCATCATTATTTCGACTATATCGATATATTAGTAGGCCCTATAGATTCGGCATTTTCATCACATTCACCTCGACACGCCGTCATTGCTTTCAATTTAATCAAATCTAACAGCTTCTTGGTCGTCATTAACACAGGTACCCTTTACCGTGTAATATATATTTTTTTCCACACCCGGTGTAAAGGTTTCAAATTACCCCCTCCTAAACATTACCCCCCGGTAACTTGAAACCGGTCTCAGATTACCCCCCGGAAACTAGATTTGCATCAATCATCGCAATTATTGCACTAATAAAATCAGAAAAATCATACCGCTTCTTGTTTTGGTCTGCAGAATATCATCCGTCATCCTACTTCGTGTTTTGTTATCAATATTTTGATCCGAAAAAAATAATAGCCTCGACGCCATTTTCTCCATGTAAACTTCAGCGGCGATTAGTATTTTAGTTACAGATGAAAATATTGATAACAAACCACGAAGTGGGATGACGGATGAAAATCTTCAGACCAAAACAAGAAGCGGGATGATTTTTCCTATTATTTTAGTGCAATAAATGCGATGATTGGTCCAATTTACAGTTTTCAGGGGGGTAATGTTTAGGAGGGGGTAATCTGAAACCTTTACACCGGGTCATTATTTTTTAAGTACGCTTATTCTTCAAAATAGTGGATCTTATAAATGGACAACCATGCAGGCATTGCATGGGTATATTTGTAAGTTAGTATTCCAGAAGTCTTTGTTCGCTCTAAGAAGCATAAATGTCAGCCTTTAATATTTTAGTAGGCCTATAAGAAATAGACCCCGATGAGTTTATGTAGCGCCACTTTAGTAGGCCTAAATGCAAACATACAGAGGGTAATGGCGTGGGGGTAATGTCTTACGTGAGGGGGGTAATGATCGGGGTAATGGCAGGGGTAATAGGCAGAGGGTGATGTCCGGACACCATTCGCTTTGTACGGTATATTCCAAAGCGTGGTGTTGGATTGAGAGGCACATCACATACTCTGCAGAAGGATCTTCTTTGCTTTCTGATTTCTTCCCCTCTTCGACACAGTGTGGTCAACAGACTAATATCGCAACGTCTAGTAGGTGCATCCTTGCGCTCATTTCCTGATTGAACTCTGGTAAATGTCTTCCAGTTGGTGACAGTGGAATTTCTGCATTCATGTGTAAATGTGCGTCTGTATTTTTGTATGTAGGCCCTATCTATGTATTTCTGTAGTCATTCATGTGCCTATTTTTGTAGTGGTGCGTTTTTATAGGCTATATATAGGCATATTCAATATTCCACTAGATCCGTCGTGTCAGGAAATGATTTTATAAATGATGGACCCAAGCGTTGACGCGTCCGATCTCATCTGTTAACTAGGGCTGCCAACAGTAGGCTACTCTTGACTTTGCCATTCCGGGACGCTCGCGGTCACCAGGCCTAGATATGACATTTGTACCAATTTACACTGTCCGAGTGTCCGTGCACATATACCGGTGGTGCATATATGTACAATTTCGTGGACATCGGAACATCATATTAAAAACAATACAACGGACTAACAGTAGGCCTACATATCGAGTGTCGGTGGTTTGTAAAGTTTTCAAGACTTGAACCAAGACCTGTCCGAAATTCGATATTCAGCCTACAACGTTAGGTTTAATAGAGCGCAGGACTCAAAATCATCACACAATTTGCCGAGTTTAGTGTGCAAAAGAGCAATATTTTGTCAAGTGCATCTCTACCACAAATTCCGGGACAATTTGAGATCAATCCGGGACACGGGACGCAAGGGCCGATTCCGGGACTGTCCCGGCGAATCCGGGACGGTTGGCAGCCCTACTGTTAACGCACGTACACGGTGAATTATGGTCGCACGGGCTGATTTCTGGCTATCATTATATAAAACGTTACTGGAACTAGAACTAAGTTTCATATCATCATCAATGTAAAAATCAGACAAAATAATTGTCATAGCATGCAAGGAATAAACGTTGTAATTTTTCGCTAGACATATCACGCTATCAACGAAAACGCGTACGACCATCCATGTTTTAGTGAACTATGTTGATGTGATCATCATCATCATCATCATTCACCATGAGCCGTATGCTCGTAGGTGTCCACTGTCAACTTCGTCTTCTTCTTCCAATAATCTCTGTCCTGCGCCAGGTGGAACAGCTTTTGTAGTGAGTCATCGCACCAGTCCTCTATGTCCTCCTTCCATTCCCGATGCGGTCTGCCTCTCTTATTACTTCCGTCCATTATTCCGAAAACAAGAGTCTTAAGTTTTCTGTCGTCCGTCATTCTGGCGATATGGCCGAAAAGCCCCAGTTTGCGCCTCATGGCTTTTTGTAACATTGTTTCTGCTCTGTCCACTCGCTGAAATATCTCTTCGTTGGTTATTTTCTGCGTCCATTTTATTCTTAGGATCTTTCTGTAGCATTTGTTCTCAAATGCCAGGATCCTTCTTTTTATCGAGGCGGTGTATACCCATGTCTCGCAGCCATAAAGCGCTGTGCTGAAGATTGTGGTATTGAGGACCTTCATTTTTGTCGTCATCTTGATGGTACTGCTCCTCCATATTTTGTCCAACGATTTGAGGGACGATTTGATGTGATATGCAAGTCAATAAATAAACGAATAATGTATGTATGTATGTATGTATGTATGTATGTATGTATGTATGTATGTATGTATGTATGTATGTATGTATGTATGTATGTATGTATGTATGTATGTATGTATGTATGTATGTATGTATGTATGTATGTATGTATGTATACGGTCTCTTCCCTCGGAGGTTATGGTTATTGTACCTTTTGTTGGGAACCGTATTGTTCTTTCTGGTCTGGGAACTAGTCTAACGTTTTCTGTATAAATGGTTCTTCTTTATTGACACACGGTGTATTTTCGTTGTAAGACTTTATTGCAGGTGACACACGTTCAACTCTTTGATCAACCAGTTCACATTCTGTCTACTCGATTCTTAAAATGTTAAATGTTGTATTATCATATTGTATCTGCTGATACAATATTACATAAAGAGTTGTTACTCGGCGCAATGAAGATGCAACCTGCGATCTGCTATCTAAACTGACGATCAGATCGGATCATACTCAAAGATCCAGTTTAGAAACAGACGATTTCTTTTATACTAAATCTCTAAAGCGATTGAGAAGGCTACGTCTAGAAATATCATTATAAAACACTGTCTATCTTATTCATTCCCTGTCTAAGTCTGTCTACGTCTGTCCACATGCATGCTTATGGTGTGCGCATGTTTGCGTCTATGGCTGTCTGTCTACCCACGTGTCCTACGTCAGAATTTAGATATTCAAAATATATAAACGCTTGTGGTTGAACTAAGCTTCACTCAGTCTTAATTAGCCACGCACACAAACAGATGGACGACAACTCAGGCTCACCTATCTATGACTCTACCTCTTAATCTGTTCGACTCTCTGTCTAAGTCCTCCCATCTGTCCCTCTCGTACTACGCTCGTGCTTAACCTAGAAACCTAGTATATAGTCTCTGTTTTCCCCTCTCAGTGTATTTTCCCCACGTCATTCTTATTCTCGTCTGTTCCTGCCATTCTGCCTGCTTGCCTGCCATGATAAGCCCCGCCTGCTCCCCCTGTGCAGCCGCCTGTCGCCTACACTCTCCTAACCACCTATCCCTCGCCTGCTTAGTTCTTGTAACAATATACCCCTTTTTACTCCTTATAAGGACTGTCAACGTCTTCTATGCTGTCTTGCTATTGCCCAATCTGACCAATCACAATCTTGCCCGTTTGGCTCCTTCTCAAGCGACGCCTCTCTTCTCCTCAGTCTGTCTCTATCCGTCTCTGTCCTTCTTTGTCTGTCTCTTAAACCTAGCCTATTCCATGGTTTAAGCAAAGCCCTCACAGACCCCCCAACTACGGAAGTTTGTGGCCCCTGCCACATATAATAACTAATTAATTACCTAATTACACTACCAACTACTTAACTTAATTACTTAACTGATTCCTTAACCAATCAAATAACTAATCTGACTGGCAGTATGTGCTACAAAAACCAGGAAAGATGGTCTCGAACAAAATTGTGCTGAAATGCGTTGCCAAAGTGCCTGTCTGTCTATTTGTCCGTGTCGCTATCTATCTGTCTCTGTTTGTCTCTATATCATTGCTCTCATGGTATCCCAGTTGCAGTCCGGTTGATCACGTGACCTCACATGAATGCAAGTAAATTATTTATAGATACGAAAACAACCCAAAAGCGAAACTGCTACACAGAAATACATGAATGTAAGGTAACCATGCGTAACCGAGGAACGGTATACATATATGTACTGCACGATGAAATGTTTGACCAACGGACGCGTGTAAAGTCCAACAGCTTGACTGTCTGGTATTAGAGTGACTACCTTACTTGAAAGAAAGACCCTAACGACTTATTCATGAAATATTACTAATTGTAATCTGGTGCAAGAGTTAGGCTTATCTTGTCGTAGTGTCGAAGGCAACCGTCTCCCTATAGAACAATGTAGGGAACTACCTGATTTAATTAAGTCTTTCTTAAGTTAATCTACATGTTACATGGTAAAGTAATAAACTTATGTGTCTGTTTTCTTACTCTGTCCAGGGTTTCTACGTGTACCAAAACTGTGAGGGGGCAGAGTCATCCGATATCGTGGAGGGAGGGATGTATTCGTCGTCGACGTGGGTCTGTCGAATGACACCTTGGAAGCATTCCTCTGTCGGTCGCTTAATGTACTTCGTATCTCGGCCACTGGAGTAGGGCATGAAGCGGGGGAGTTTTACAGCTGTTATAAGATGGGAGGAAGCGTCTTAATGGGCGCATCCGGGATGAATTAGTGTCGGATTAAGTTCAAAAGCGTCGGGAGTGTCGTTCCTTAATTCTGATTAATAGGTACGATAAGAGACTGTCGGCAAACTCTCTTCTCCTCTCTTCGGCCCACAGAGTGTGTGTCATCTACGATCCTCTATACCAGCTCGCTTAACCTATTACAAAATATTCAACTAATAAGCACTAACATGCACAATGATTATATCGTGATTAAACAATGCGTTTACTACATAGATTGTTCGGATAAAACATTGACTCAGTATAAACGTTGAGTGAATGATACACTAATGTCGCTGCATATTTAGTCGTTCTAGAACAATGAATAATAGTTTTGAAGTACTGATAGTGTTAGACAACTCTGGAACTACGAATTGAGTATAACTAGATGTATCTAAACCATATACACTGTAAGTCATTGGCTATCCTGCACATTCTAAGTCACAATGCGATTAATACATTGTCAAGGCATAATAGACTGTGCCGGCAAGCAATCAGCTTGAGATGAACATCGACTAAATGAGATATAAATATCTCAGTGTACCAAGTTGTTTTTGAAACAATAAACCATAGCAGTACAGTATATCTAGTGCTAGAAAAACCTTTAGTTTTAAAATGAATGTCACTCTATGTACGCAACGTTATCAGCAAATCATATAAGCCATTGTCAACGATGTACAGAATAATCTCGCGAGCAAATATACTTTTTGGTCTCGACAATTAAAAATTATGCCATATAATGAGCCAAAATATACAGAAACTTATGCAATTGGAAAGAAGACGCTACATGTATTATTGGGTAACATCGTATAATGAACAAAACACTGACTGTTATATATGTCTATATTTATATATGGGCGAAGTGTATACGTGTCACCGTCGGCAATAATATTCTATATTATATATATCTGCGTGCTCTGCTGTGCATTTCCCCGCGTGGTAGGGGGTAAGACCATTTAGGTATCTAATAGGTATCTAATGTGGTAGGTAATGTGGTATTGGTACTAAGAGCGAACTCCCCCTCCTTCGCACTCTGTCAAGGAACTCGTGAATCAGTGTCGAACCCCCCTACCCATAGGGCGAGGCTATGTTGACAGACGACAGCAATGCCTCTGCCGAGCGGTCGTGCGGGGGGAAGATGGAGGGATGCTATCGGAACCAGTCCGAAGAACAGTGTCCTATTTGGAAGACATTGGGTCATATGAGTGTGCTTCCGTGTATGCCTGTGTATGTGTTTGTGCGTGTCTTTGTATGCCTCGGAAGCTGTGACTGTACTGTGCATATAATACTAGGCTGTATCTGCGTCAAAATGGTGAACGTTCGATACACTGTTTTACACAAACAATGCCTAACAATAAAATAACAGTTGGAAAGCCAATTGATGTCCGTACGTTTTCACTTTATAAAGTTGTGAAATTGAAAGAAAGAGTGTTCAACGTCAGATACATTATTTTACAGGATTGACTTTCACTTTATTACATTGTATCGTTTTAATCCTGTTTCTAATTCAACACGTATTAAAACCCATGCAAATAATCGCAATCAATTGAACAGTAATACATTCAAATCAACGAAGGGTACATGTAGGTTGATTATAATATTTAACTCTCAATCTAACTAAGTATATAATAGACATTCATGTTAACTATGTCTATATATATGTGGATGGTGATATTTAAACCGTCGACCGTACTAAGTATATTGGAATAAGCTGCCATATACATAGACATCCTTTTGTGGGGTGGAGCTTTTGGCCAATCATGAACTGGGGTGTGGATCTGAGTGACTTGTCCGCTAGCACTGATGTGGGCGGGATTTAAGTATGCAGGCGGGTTGTGACGGGCGGTGGGGTACATACCCTCTCTGGTCTTAGTGAGGCAAGCGGGCCAGGGTAGGCGTGGTTTACCCTGATGGAAAGCCGGAGAGTTTTTGTTTAAAGACGGGCTCATAATCTATCGCCCCCATACGACAGAAAGATTTTTAAACTGATTATACTATTATGATTAAACGTAATGCACTGGAAAGATAATCTGTTATGTGGTTTTACCCTAATCTCGGAAAGCATTGGTTATAATTGCTTCCCGATTTTAGAGTGACGCTATATGATGGAGATCATCAATGAGTTAGATAAACTTCGGTATTCTCTGTTAGGCCTATGATTTGACGACGGATCACGGAACATCACTCAGAATTCTAGGACGGCTGTCTATCTCGATCCTTGTAAAAGGCAAGTTATTGGCGTTTCCCCTCTTAATCACTGCACAGTCATGGCTGCATTACATCTAAGGGGCACTAACAGTTAACAGGTTAAAAGAACTCATTGCGTAAATGCTTAACATGACATGTATGACAAATACAGTGTACGTCACTCAAACTTTGAGAATGCAATGCGAAAAATACGTTTTGCAATTATACGACTAAGCTTAAACGATTAATCTAGCACATTTTCGTTAACATGTATGTACATTGTAATACCGGAAAACTTCGCAACATCATTTTCGACTGAAAATAGCAACAAAATTATGCATACGATTATGGTTACATTCAACAAAGTAGCGTTATTGATAATGCAATGAAAACGTGACAAAACAAATGCGATCACTACTAAGACGTGATTAACACAATACTAAATACTAACGACAGTATGAACGCTAGAGATAACAGTGGTAAACGCTCTTTTATAGTCTTTCTAAGCTTGGAATAATAGGTAATCAATGCCTTAGTTAATCAATGCAGATTGAGCGCATGGGTCATGTACTTATGTTTCAAAAAGGTGGGTCGGCTCTGTTCACTTGCGATGTGTATTTTGTTTGCTATTCATAAAATGAAGACTGTGGCTTTCTAATCATTTTGGCATGCGTATATTTCGTGTCTGTGTCAAAAGTCGTGCTGTAACAGAATTTTGCGATGTTCGGCGTTCCAGCAGCACCCATGGCATGTGATTATTTATTGGCATGCCTGTATGCTGCGGTTCACGGAACATGGCATATTGCACCTCTTAATGACATACCTGATTGCTGCTTAAACTACATAATTATGCTGGCCATAAGACATATCCATAATTCAGTCCATAAGTCGTGTGAGTGTAAGTGTCGACTATTGGTCTGATGCTCTGAGCTTACAGTCTTATTTACCTGGTCTGATGATTTTGCCTATATGCTTTTTGTATATAATCATGTAGGCATTTCATCAAACCGGTACGTGAGATGTAACGACGCTTAAGTGTCATCACCACCACGTCCATCTAGCGTGTAGCGAAGAAACTAAGTGAGCCGCATGAAGAATATGAAAATAACTTTGAATGGAACATTTATGGCGTGGCCATCTGGTGAACTGATTCGTTATTTAGTAAAACCAATTGACCTTCCACAAAACAGAAAGTATAATTGTCAGAAATTGCAGAATTGAGCCTGAAGTTGATGTTGTGGCCTTATGCTAATTGGACATTGAATCATGCTACCTTACAGAAGCCTATGTTTGAAAGATTGAGAACATCGATCGATGTCCCTTTGTTTCTCTATATTTTCTCTGGGCCACGAGCTATGATATGTCTGAATTAGACTACCATATCATGCTCCTCTCCCAGGGAAGGTATGGTGAAAGTCACTGAAGTTTCTGTACTGGTTAGTCGCATATATTATGTCATACCGTTGTCTACGGTCCGAGTTTCGTGCTATGTGATGAAACTAACACGCACGATCCTCGTGTCCTACACTAGGGTATGAATGGCATGAGCAATGGCATTCTGATGTGTGGTTTAGCGTTCACCTAAAGTGCAAAGCCTAAGTGCGTAATCTGGAATGCTACCGACATGTATATTTTGCTGTATGTAACAAGGTACTGGTGACGGATATGTGTGTCTATTGTGGCGCCAACTGGTGAATGGTGCGGCATTCTATTTGTGCGTCAACTCTCTATCGAGGACGTGTTAGATATTGGGTAGGTTTGAAATTTACCGATACACTTGTGAACTAAGTGCATTTCATCCTGTCATCTCTTGCTGTCTTTCTTGTCTTATTAGTATCTAACTATATCGGCTAGTTAACGTTCAAACTTCCGTATCTAAGTAAATAGTTTATTGTTTATCGGAATGAAGAATATGTGACTGTATGGATGTGCTTCGTTCCTGATGTGATCTTATCGTTCTGTTGTATGTGGGATGATGTCTCGTGATATGTTATACCCAATCCATACTTCAGTCACATCCTACACACGACGTTGCGAATGGCTCCTATTACGCCTTAATCGGTTGTCGATTCATAGTAATGTTGCTTCTAGTTTCGTTGACCCATACTGTAGAAAACTATGTTGTTGCATTTCCTGGATGTGTTAGTCGTAGTGTGCTGTTCGGAGCAGGGGACCTTGCATATAGAATTGCATATCTATGCATGTCTCCAGCTGCGTTCAGAGCGCTGTGATCAGAACGGCACATTTTGACTTGACTTCGGCGAAGTCGTGTAGGAAATGGACAATTGTAATATTTATGGTAACTAGTATTATCTGCATAATGCTATAATGATGAATATCCTTATTATGTCGCTGTGAACAAGTAACAAGGCTTAATGTCGTTAATGCTTTTTAACTATTGTACTGGTCTTTTATGTCCTCAATTTAATAACTGATTAGCTATGACCTATAGTCTGATGAATACCAGCCTGACCTATTTAGGCTGTTAGGTAGACCTATACCTATCAAAGTATTGAATGTCCTCTAAGATAGTTGGGACATAAGCAATCATTGAGAATAATTGTATTTGTATAGCTTAGTGTTTAATTAGGTCTACTATGGGCAAGAGAAAACAATCCCATCTTGCGATATTACTTATTGGGTCTTCTCAGACTTACGTACAATTGTCTACCTGGGTTATTATGGTGTGCCTGTAACCCTACTTACGACATCTAGTGAATGGTTAAGAGAAACATAATATGCTCGGACATCCTAGCTGATTCTAAGTGCTAGATAAAGATATGCATCTTAATATAGTTTATTCAGCACGACTAGTCGACTTGTTGGCCATTTTGTTATGTAACGAGGGTGCATAAGAGGACACTAGGCCTACACTAATTATTCTATGTCCTGCCAGACATAGGCTGACTTTAGTATGCGTTTCTATAGTGCCTTATCAACAAGCTGTGCTGGTGATAATGATTATGACAAGGAAAAGGACCGTATTCTTTGCATGTTCCTGCTTGATTAACTCCTAAACGTCCATCTCTATGTATATCTAATCAATCCTCAGTCGTAGTTGTACGTGGACTACGGGCGAGGGAGACATGTGCTAATTGATTGTCATGTCAGCCTCTTCGTAATCCCCGCACCGCTGTGAACTAGCCTGCTTGTGATCTGATAGTCGGGGTTTTCTAGGTAGGGTCGTATAGTTTGTTCTTATGTTAGTAGTGTTAAGATGCTATTGTCACTGTTGTATTGCATGGCTCGTATGTTCCCCCGGTAGCCTTCTTCTGGACTAATTAACATGTTTGCTGTGTGCGCCATGAAGCAGACCTCATCTTACTTTCTTAACGGTTAGGTCCTCTCACAGTCTGCTCGACTATATCTCCTTGCGTTTCCATGGCGTGTATATTGCTATCACCCCGCCATCTAGTGAATGAGAAAGTAATAATGCATGTTTTGTTTTTGATAGCCTGTTGTAAGCACGAACTCAATATACAGAAGACGAAAGATTAGTTATGAATCTCGACTAGGCTACCTAGCGACTAGCTGTTAAACTGGAAGTAGGATAGAAGGATGTTGATCTTTTTAAAGATGAGACTAGGATGATCTCAAGGTTTTAGCTTCTTTTTAAGATGTACCTGTATGATTAGTGTTCATTAGTCTACAGGAATCTGGACAATCGTCTCTGGAGATTAAAAGGTAAGTCCGCTTTCCAAGAAGACTCCGAGATCTGAGGACATGTCGACCCTTTCTCGGAAATAATCCCTAGAAAAGTTCTTCATTTCATTACGCCGTGTCCTGTAGGCTACAGCACGCCTTGGGTGTGTTAATGAATATTCATTCGAGGCTGCTGTATCCTACATGACGTGGCGAACTTATCGTCGTGTTGCTGTCTGTTCCTCTGCTTAGTCTTACATAGGCCCATTTCATTATATGTTTCAGTAGATTGCTAATATGAGTCTTTATTACTTCTTTGGCTCCTATTCTTGACTTAACCTATTGTAATATCAGCAAAACAGTAGATGTGCCTTAAAGTAGAGCTTCTACGAAATATACCTTTAACTCAGTATTCTATGCTGATATGAGCGCTTTACCTCATTGGGAAAAACCTATGTCATGGTATTTTTACTGCTCAGACGCCTTAGCCTTGGTCCTTAATGTACCTGTGACTATATGATGCGCAAACGGGTGCGTTTTTATAGTATCCACTGGAAGAGATCCTCTGTCTTACAAACGAGCCAATGTCATCTTCGCTTATTTATAGTCGCTGGAAGCAGAATGTCTGCGCACCTATGTTAATTATAGCTTCTCAAGCGAATCAGCTCCACGATGATGATATCCCAATACCTGGTCCTTACTTAACTAGCAGACTATATGTTATCCTTATCGCTGGCGTGGTCCAGTCTTAGTATATGAGTCCTAGAACGCACCCTTTACCTCATTCTTATCTAACTGGCCATTGTAACAAATTATTAATATAATAATCAGAATCGATATAGGCTATTTCAGTACCTACACTAGTACCTATCGAAGTTCAATGGTCTCTTTTACCATCTAGGCCCAACTATGGAAGTAGCCTACTATTATATGAATGGCGTTCCTTCTGTGGTCGTTAACAGAAGTATAATATTGTATGTTTATGTGTGTTGTATAGTGTCTGTGGCAATCAGTCCTTTTCATTATTGTAGAGCCTATATCAGCGTCCAGTACTAATATATAATCGAAGCATCATCTAGTATGGTCTATATTTACTGCGCCTTCCAATCCGTACAGGTTCACGATGCTGATATTTTATGTAGGAACTCTGTCCACTTTGCGGAATAGAACCTAAGCTTATCTCTATCATTTGCAGGTCCAAGAAAATGAGCGCTATGAGTTTTAATCTCAGTGCAATAATTATTGTCGTATTGCTTATCCACTAAGTTAATCCCCAGATGGCGTGACCATGAATTCAGCATACTGTCTATATCAGTGACTATATGAGTGCCTTCATTTCTGTAAGTAGTTGAGTTTAATAAGCAATTAAGAATTAAGCCTATACAATATACTCTTTCCTGGTTGAATTACAAAAGAAAATACTGTCTTATTGTGTGTTCATGTTTCATTGACTTCATTTCAGGGGTACAAGTAAGTTATAGACTCGTGATTCCAGGTGGGTTTCCAACAACGAACAACTCGTCGACTGTAATTAACTTAGCTTAATAAACTCTGTTATTACCATATAGTGCCTTTTGAGTAATTAATTCTGTCAGTCTATGAGCGTAGCCGATATATGTAAATGACTAGATATTATTTTACTATGCATGAACCATAATATATCTGTTCTCAGTATTCTTGATGCGCATTGCAGTGTAATTATCTTCGATAAGCCTACCTTGGATTTAGCCTGAGACCTGTTATCCTTAGCTTGCATGTCATAGTGCTCGGGAAAGATAATCGATCGAATCTTACGTACGAGACAAGCCTTAAACGTTATTCTAATTAGTACGGTAATCAAGGAAAGCTACATAACTAAAATTGATGAAGGAAGAGTGATCAATTTCTGGCTATGTCTGAAAATGTGTTCCAGAATTTGATAGTTATTGAAAAGTTTAACTTGTAATCAAGTAAATTCCACAAGCTATGATATCCCTGAAAGTAAACTTGAAGCATTTTGACATATCATGCCTTTTCGCGGTTTGCACTAGGGACTTTCACGTCTGCATATAAGAATGCAATTCTGGTTAATATCCTCAATGCTGGCCATATATAAACGCGCTATTCTGGCCGTGTGGCCAGATGTTGGTCACTCTTCCACACTATATATTAGCACAAGATTATTTATATAAAAGCGATAGGCTAGCGACTACTATAATCTATGGAAGCAACTACACGGTAAGTTCAAACATCTCGTCGTATACGTTTACGTCATTAACCTAATGGTTAATATAATCATTCAATGTGATTCTATGTTGTTTTATCTCTGTGTATCCGTAATCATTCGTCGTATCTTGGTTCAGTGTCTTTAGGCCTTAATTAACTCACGATTAATTCTGTATCGTCATGGCTGTGTTTATTCGTAAGCATTTGACATATCTTAGTTCATTGTCTCTGGGCCTCGATTAACTTCTATCAAAACGCTGTAGGTTCATTCGCGCATCATGTATTGCCTGTCGAGTACTCTGTATAAGGTTGGTCTTTTAACGTTGCTCAGTTCATTCGTTACTATTCGTTGCTTGTCTTCACGCTTCGTTACTCATATTAGTTCAGCTTTACTCAGCTTTCCTCTTCGTCATGCTGTCGTAACCTGTTAATACCTCTAAGCAGGCTTAGGCTCTCTTTGATTCGTTACCTGTTAATACCTCTACAGGCGAGACCTATCGTTCTCGTTGATTGCTCTTTAGGGGGGGGTGGAATCGGCATTTTATTAACTATGCTTTACGAGACATTACTGTTCCCACTCTTTGTCCCTCTAAAGAAGTAATATCAGCATTTATTTTCGACTATGCTTTACGAGAATTACAGCACTGGCTAGGCTAGGAATTTATGCTCAATTCCTTTTCGAGTCGTCTCAGCACTACGATCGTGCCCTTATGTGTCAGTGTTCTCTCAACTTCATGACCCATTAGCTTTTACTTTGCTTACTGTCCACTGAAGTTCTCTATGCTCCTATTCACTTACTTCCGTTTCATTAACTGCACTTCTCACTCTAAGTATTCACTGTACGTAATCTATATCAGTAGTAAAGATAAGCTGATTTCCGATCAGTCGTCTGACGTCATAATCACGTGTACTCTATTCGTGTGCGTTCCTAGCACTTCTCCGATACTCAGCTGTCCGTAACGAATCTCGAAGGCGTTTGTCTCCTGCGCAACTTACCCGTCAACGTGCGTTTGATATGAAATTCTTGTCTTAATGCTGGGGCAATGTCTCCTTCCCATACCCAACTGGGTTTCATTCCTTTGTCTTTCCAAACGACCCGGTAATGGCGTCGCTTGTTTATTAACTTCAGGTTGGTTATTCTGTCGACCTCTGCGTAGGCGTTTTGCACTGCTACGGGCACTGGAGGTGTGGTTTGACTTGTAGTCTTCGTCGGTGTGCTCGGTAGGTGTCCAGCTAGAGGTGGTTTCGCATAGTCAAGTCTGTCGTGATACGGTCGAAGTCTATCTGCATTCACAGGGTGACTCATTAGTTTGTTTGTTTCCACGCTTCGAAGCCTGTACGTTGAGTCTCGGATCTTCTCTGTTACGTAGAATGGACCAAGGAAACTTCGGTACAGTTTATTTTTCAGTCCAATCGGTGTGACTGGGCTATCCATCATGACTATATCTCCAATGGCGTAAGTAGGTGGTTTACTGTTCCTGTCATAATATGCTTTATTTTTGGCTTGTAAGTCGATCGTATTTTGCGTAATGTCGTCTCGAGTATTTTTGAAGATCTTAGCCATTCGTTGAGTATAAGATGAACTGTCAGGATCCTCATTCGTTTCCTCTTCATCCTCTGGAACATTCAACTGACAATCTATCGGCTGTCTAGGCGGTCGGCCAAACAATGTATAATACGGTGAGTAAGTAAGATGTTGACTTGTCGTTGTCCTGTATGCAAGAAGTATGGCAGGTAATTTCTCGACCCAATTATGTTGTTCTCTGCCGCTAGTGAATCGTAAGGCAGACCATAAGGTAGAATGGAATCTCTCAGCTGAGCTATTCGCTTTAGGATTAGCTGAGGATGTAAAAATGCGATGAATTCCAAATGTATTAGCCAGCTGTTGGACTATGGCGCTACGGAAGTTCGCGCCGCGGTCACTCATAAAAGAATGCGGGCAAGAATATCGTGAAATCACTTCGGTGAAAAGTGCCCGGGCTATCGACCCGGACGTCTGGTCCTTCAGTGGAATCGCTTCAACCCAACGGCTGAAGGAGTCTATGCATGTTAGTATATATTTGTAGCCATCTGTGCTCTTAGGCATGTTCAATATGTCTATATGCCACCGAGAAAACAATCCAGCCGGCGGAATAGGCTGTAGGGGAGCTCTTCTTATGTTCGTTTTCAATTTGTACTGTTGACATTTGAAACAAGATTCAATGTGACCTTGAATCTGACGATGCATTCCACACCAAAAGTATTTCTGTCTTATGCTTAGAAAACAACGGTGGAAACCTGGATGTGAACATTTGTCGTGGTAAGCTTCGATGATTTGTTGTTGTAGACTGGTCGGTACTACGACTTGATTTATGTAACAGCGATTCGTATTTTTGGTTCTCGGCTGAAGGTAATGGTACAATATGTCGTCATGTATTGCGAATTCAGTCGATTGTAACACTATCCTTCGTGCTTCTTTGTCATCCTCGGGTAGTAGTCCTGACTCAAGATATCTTATCATGGGTAGACTCTGCGGACATTGTCTCTGCTGTTGTGCAATATCAATCAACTGCGTTTCTTCTTCCTGCGGTTCGGTCAACTCTTCAGAGAAAATAATGTTAAGATCTTCGTCAGGTGTCGCTATTTGAATGTTAGCGAACATTTTGTCCTCTACTGTATCTGATTCTGTCTTTTCATTTTGAGGATAATTTATGCGTGAAACACAGTCAGCATTAGTATGTTTACGGCCTGGTTTAAAGATTATCTCGAAATCATATTCTTGCAATATTATGGACCACCTGAAAATTCTACTATTCGTTGAACTTTTAAAGGTGTGTAAGTACTTGAGACTTATGTGATCGGTGTATATTTTAAATCTCATATTGCAGAGGAGGGAATGATTACTCTTTATCGCCGAAATGAGACTTAGGGCTTCTTTTTCAGTTGTACAGTAATTGCGTTCCGCTTGAGTTAAACTTCTACCCCCATAGGAGATAGGATGCTCTAAATTGTCTTTACCCAGTTGAGAAACCACCCAACCTATGGCATACCCACTGGCATCGCAATGTATGATAAATGGCTTTGATGTATCAGCATAGGCTAAAACCGGAGCTTCTGTTAAAGCTTGTTTTAATTTGAGGAAAGCTTCCTCAGCCTCATGGTTCCAGTAAAACTCCGCATCTTTTCTAAGAAGGCGACTCAATGGATTAGCAATGATTGCATACGATTTTATGTGTTTACGGTAGTATCCACTAAGGCCTAAGAATGACCTTACGTCTTTTTGTGATTGAGGGCGTGGATAGTCGTTGATGACCTTGACCTTGTCCTTGTCCGGGGCAATGCCCTCAGCAGATAGAATATGTCCCAAATAGACAAGCTTAGATAAGGCAAAATGACATTTCGATGGGTTTAATTTCAAGTTGGCCATCTTTAATTTCGTTAGTACCTGTTGCAAATGGTCTAGGTGTTGTTCGAACGTTCTACTATACACTAATAGATCATCGATATAACATATGACGAATTTGAAGTGAATGTTCTGGAAAATGGATGACATTAACCGCTGAAAGGAAGCCGGTGCATTGCAGAGTCCAAAAGGCATTTTTAGGAATTCAAAGAGACCCTGATGAGTGACAAAGGCCGCTTTTTCACGTGTCTCGGGATCCATGGTGATCTGGTGAAAACCACTCCTAAAATCCAAAAGAGTAAAATGTTTCGGTTTTTCCTGGGCTAGAGCGTCAGTAATATCACACATCAAAGGCACCGGGAAGTTCATTTTTTTTGTGACGTCATTTAAGCGCCGGTAGTCAATGCAAAATCTCAGTGAGCCATTAGCCTTCTTGACCAAAACAACGGGGGAAGCCCAAGGACTCTCTGAATGCTGAATGATTTTTGCATCTAACATGTCGTTTACTTGTTTTTCAATCTCTAATTTCGCCTGTGGTGAGTGTCTATACGCCCTCTGTCGAATAGGTGGAACGTTTTCTGTGTAGATGGTATGCTTCACTCCCGGAGCCGCTTTTAAATCATGTATCGACTTAGAGAAAACATTTACGTTGTTTTGTAATAAAGTTTTCAGTTGTTCATTTTGTGTTTCGTTTAAATCTGGACTCACATATTTAACACCTAACGAATCTAGTGTACTAGTGTCACTGTTCTTCTTGCTAGTGTTTGTTGTGTCATCCGTATGTTGTTGTGTCTCTATCTGTCGTGCTGTATTCTCCTCATTGAACATAGTAATTATCTGTGGCTGCACTGTTTCTAAGGTTGCCACCATTTTGTTTTTCTTCAACCAGATACACTTGTCTGTAGGATTCAGTATTTTGCATGCTGCAATGTTTTGTGCATTATCTACAAGAGCTCTCGAACAAAGGAATTTGTCATATTGTCGGCCTATAATAGGTTCGCATAGAATTTGGTTATGTGCTCGAATTTTCGGGAGCCTTACTGAAACAATGTTTTCTGACTTCGGTGGTAAGACTGTTGTTTTTAACAAACAAATTGCGCTTTCTCTTGATGCTGCGTTTAGATTAGTCAGATGGGCAGCGGTTAGGCAGTTATGGAAAGATACTATGCCGTTTGCAAAATCAATGTTTACTTTATTTTCTTTCAAGAAATTCATTCCCAAAATGACTTGATATCCAATTTGGTTTGAGATCAGAAATTCGCAAGGCATAGCTAAACCACTGATTTTTAGAGTTAGTTCAATTTTGCCTAAAATTGGTAGGGGGCGGCCGTCTGCGACCGTGACCTTGAGGTTTTCATGACTTGCTAAATGATGGATAGGTATGTTCAATTTCTGTAAAGTTTGTAACGCAAGAATCGAGTGGCAAGCTCCACTGTCCAAAAGGGCTTGAAATGACTTGTTTATAATTTTGATGGCTATGGTATTGTATGTCAATGTCGTCTGTGATTTGTCATTGCAATTTAACCCACCCGCTGCATGATTTTTACGGGCAGGTGCGAATCCCTATTGTGCTCTTGGTGGTGCTGCGCGTGCAGACCTGCAAAAGCGCTGCAGATGACCTAATTTGGCACAGTTGTGGCATATTACATTGCTTGCTCTACAATATGCATTGGTGGCATGCTTGCCCCCGCAATTATAACAAAAGTACCTAGGTATGTTATTGTTAACTGGCCTGTAACCGTAGTAGCTGTTCGTTCCTTGTTGTTGGTTTCCGCTGTTGAATGTCGGCTGGTAGTTGGTCCTGTAGTAGTAGCTGTCGGTCTGGCGCTGCTGATGAGGATCGTCTGTCGCGGAGTATGGACGGCGTGGTGGAGTGTAAGAACGTTGCGGCGGCCGTTGTGATTGGTTGAATCCGTTTGGTTGATGGTAGTCGGACTGCGGTGACGGTGACCTTGGCCTGCGTTGCGCGTACGTGTCTGATGGTGGTGTCTGGTTCCATTGCACTGTGTCCTCGAAGCGGACATGTTGACGCTCAGGGTCGATATTGCGAGGCGTAGAAAGAGTTGATAGTGATGTCGCTTGGAGTTGTTTGAGGAGCGTTTTAACCTGTGCGAGCTCCTCGACCGTGTTCTTCATGTGGGTCTCTGTGGCTGGATAGTTGCCCTGAGCGGTCTCCGTGATACGCGCCCATTTCTGGAGATCCGCGACGGTTTGCGGATCGTGCTGTATCACGTGAGATCGAAGAGACGGGCGGAGACCATTGAGGATTACGTGAAAGATCTGGTCCTCTGGCACTTGCAGTTGTTGAGAAGCGTGTATCACCGACGTAATGAAATCGTCTGCAGACTGAGATTCAGCCTGCTGCATCAGCCAAAGATTTGCTGAACGTCGCCAGGACTCAGTTATGTTTGGACGATACCTCTGGAGAAGGGCTTCTTTTAGGTCTTCGTAATCGTTTTGGATGGCTCGTGGCTGCGTATTATACCATACCGCTGCCCCTGCCTTCAATAAGAGAGGCAACGCCGCGAGACTCGATTCATTATTCATCCTACGGAACACCGTCCATAGTTCGAAATTCTTTATGAACTCCAGCACATCGTCACTTGGCTGCCCAGTGAAGGAAGCGGGAAGGAGAGAGTTAGAAGATGTCATGTCTGGTTGGTTTTCAGTATCAGAGTCAGAATCGGGTGGAGGAGTAACAGATGGAAATAGTTCTCGCCTGGATTGTCTGATAGGACGGCGTTGATGTGTTGGTATGGGTGAGAGTGAAAGATGACGGGATCGAGTTGCGGAAGTAGGACCTGCGGTGTTGGTGAGTGTAGAAGAGTTTGAAACTGACCTGGGTCTGCTGCTACGGAGATTATAGCGCCCGGTCATGGATGGTCTCTCTGGTTGTCGGCTGGTCTCGTCGTCTGCTCCTTATTGTCGGTATTCTCGTAAATGAGAAGTCCCGCGATTATATTTATGTAGTTTCTTGAAAAGTTCGATCGTCGGCTGGTCCTCTCCGGTGTGGTCGCCGGTCTGTAGATGGTCGTCGCGTCCTCTCTCCACCGCTGGTGTCCGAAGTAAGATCTTGGGTGTCGAGCCCGGTTCTAGCACCACCTATACGGTCTCTTCCCTCGGAGGTTATGGTTATTGTACCTTTTGTTGGGAACCGTATTGTTCTTTCTGGTCTGGGAACTAGTCTAACGTTTTCTGTATAAATGGTTCTTCTTTATTGACACACGGTGTATTTTCGTTGTAAGACTTTATTGCAGGTGACACACGTTCAACTCTTTGATCAACCAGTTCACATTCTGTCTACTCGATTCTTAAAATGTTAAATGTTGTATTATCATATTGTATCTGCTGATACAATATTACATAAAGAGTTGTTACTCGGCGCAATGAAGATGCAACCTGCGATCTGCTATCTAAACTGACGATCAGATCGGATCATACTCAAAGATCCAGTTTAGAAACAGACGATTTCTTTTATACTAAATCTCTAAAGCGATTGAGAAGGCTACGTCTAGAAATATCATTATAAAACACTGTCTATCTTATTCATTCCCTGTCTAAGTCTGTCTACGTCTGTCCACATGCATGCTTATGGTGTGCGCATGTTTGCGTCTATGGCTGTCTGTCTACCCACGTGTCCTACGTCAGAATTTAGATATTCAAAATATATAAACGCTTGTGGTTGAACTAAGCTTCACTCAGTCTTAATTAGCCACGCACACAAACAGATGGACGACAACTCAGGCTCACCTATCTATGACTCTACCTCTTAATCTGTTCGACTCTCTGTCTAAGTCCTCCCATCTGTCCCTCTCGTACTACGCTCGTGCTTAACCTAGAAACCTAGTATATAGTCTCTGTTTTCCCCTCTCAGTGTATTTTCCCCACGTCATTCTTATTCTCGTCTGTTCCTGCCATTCTGCCTGCTTGCCTGCCATGATAAGCCCCGCCTGCTCCCCCTGTGCAGCCGCCTGTCGCCTACACTCTCCTAACCACCTATCCCTCGCCTGCTTAGTTCTTGTAACAATATACCCCTTTTTACTCCTTATAAGGACTGTCAACGTCTTCTATGCTGTCTTGCTATTGCCCAATCTGACCAATCACAATCTTGCCCGTTTGGCTCCTTCTCAAGCGACGCCTCTCTTCTCCTCAGTCTGTCTCTATCCGTCTCTGTCCTTCTTTGTCTGTCTCTTAAACCTAGCCTATTCCATGGTTTAAGCAAAGCCCTCACATATGTATGTATGTAACTATGTATGTATGTATGTATGTATGTATGTATGTATGTATGTATGTATGTATGTATGTATGTATGTATGTATGTATGTATGTATGTATGTATGTATGTATGTATGTATGTATGTATGTATGTATGTATGTATGTCTGTATGTATGTATGTATGTAGGTATGTAGGTATGTATGTATGTATGTATGTATGTAGGTATGTATGTATGTATGTATGTATGTATGTATGTATGTACAGGGTGGGCCAAAAAAAGACCCCCCTAAGATTTTTGCCAATATCTTGACCAAAAGTAAGAATTTTCAGATGAAATTTTACAGTCTTAAAGACAATTTATATTTACACATGATGGCCAGCTTTCATAAAAATATTTAAAACAGATCAAAAGTTATGCCACTTTTAGTGAGGCCACCCACAGTTTTTTGACGATTCAAAAACGCGATGCAACAAAAAGTAATAAAAATTCAATCTAATTATTCTGGCCAATATCTTGGCCAAAAGTAGGAATATCAAAATGAAATTTTAATGGCTTAACGACAATTTATAGTTGCATATGATGGTCAGATTTCATCAAAATATTTCCAAAATAGCAAATGTTATACCACTTTTAGTGAGGCCACCCCCCAATTTTTGCCAATTTAAAGACGTAACGCAGCAAAAACACGATTTTATTAAGTCTCATCTCAAATAATTGTTATCAAATAGCCTTGACATTGACAGATGATCATCATTATTACTATTTAAAAATGAAACAGGGTACCAGCGTAGCTGCACGTCACTGAGAAGTCACTTAGCAAGACGATAATCAAATTGGTAAATAAAGAATCTGTCAGATTAATCAGAGGTTCATCAAGAACTTTGCAAAGAGACTCAAAAGAAGTTTTGGCACTGGTGATGGGCACATTCAACACACGTTGTGAAGCACTACCAAGTTCATTTTACAACAGTTATTTGAGACGAGACTTAATAAAAAAAAATTTTGCTACTTTTTGTTGTGTTTCGTTTTTGAATCGTCAAAAACGGTGGGTGGTCCCGCTAAAATTGGTATAACTTGTGTTGGCTTTGAAAGTTGTTGATGAAATTCGGCCATAATATGTAAATATGAATTGTCTTTAAGCGTCCCAAATTTCATTTCCAAATTTTTACTTTTGGTCAAGATATGGGCAAAAAACCTATTTTTTTGCGTTTCGTTTTTGAATCGTCAAAAAACGAGGGTGGCCTCACTAAAACTGCTATAATTTTTGTTCCATTTGTTATATTTAGATGAAATCTGGCCGTCATGTGTAAATATGAATTGCCTTTAAGACTGCAAAATTTCATTTCAAAATTCTTACTTCTGACCAAAATATTTCCAAAAAACCTAGGGGGGGTCTTTTTTTGGCCCACCCTATATGTATGTATGTATGTATGTATGTGTGTATGTATGTTTGTATGTATGTTTGTATGTATGTATGTATGTATGTATGTATGTATGTATGTATGTATGTATGTATGTATGTATGTATGTATGTATGTATGTATGTATGTATGTATGTATGTATGTATGTATGTATGTATGTATGTATGTATGTATGTATGTATGTATGTATGTATGTATGTATGTATGTATGTATGTATGTATGTATGTATGTATGTATTTATGTATCTAATAATTTCATTATTTTATTATTCTATTTTGACTGGTTTGTTTCGGAATTTGAGCAGGCCTTCTGCGGCATGATGTTTTCAACGTATATTTGAATTCTGATTATAATTATATTGCATAATTATTCCGTTTTCCAGCAGAGTGGGTTGTGTGGGGTCTGTGGGGTCAGGGCATGGCGGGATGCGGTGGGGATTATGGGATGAAGCCTTGGTAGGGTGCGGTGGGACCAGATGAAAAAACAAAGTGAAACATTATTTTTGCCATGAATTTCATGTGTTGAGCCTTTTGCGGAGTGGAGGCATATAGAGGTGGGAGGTGGGGTGGGTATTGGGTAGGCCAGGGTTGGAGAGGAGGCGGGTGTGGTCGGACGGTTGGGGTGTGGGATTGTAGTGCCGGGTGGGGACAAAGTGGAAAGGAAGGGTCAAGGTGAAAAAACTAAGTAAAAAGAATTTTTTTAAATTTCATACGTTGAGCATTTTAAGAGGTGGGTCGGATTGAAAGGGGAGAATGGGGTGGAGTGGGCCGGAGTTGAGTGGTGGTGGGTTTAAGGATGGACGGTAGGAGTATGTGTTTGAAGTGGGCCGGGTGCGTTCGAAGTGAAGAGGAGTTATGACCGAGAAAAATTACTCCAGACAGGTGGGACTGTGCGGGGGGAAACTTGTGGAAGGTGGAGTAGGGTTGGGCAGGGTGGGGTGGGTGTTGACTGGAATGAGACTTTTCTGGGATGCCGTCATCGTAGTGGTTCGGTGGGACCGGTATGAAAATAAATTGAAACATTGTTGTTCATAAATTTCATATATTGAACATTTTATGGAGTTTAGTGGGGTGGAAGAGTGGGGCGGTGTGGAATTGTGAGGATGGGTGGTTTGCATAAAATATGGGGTGGAGTTGGGGTATTAACATTTGTAATTTACAGGTTTTTTTACAAAATTGTATTAATGCATCATTTGGAAAAGTTATACTTTTGCTGATGCTTGATGCCTATACTCGTCAAAGTGACCAAATGTTCCACTTTGGGAAAATATGCATAATTCTTACGTGAACAGATTAAAAAAAAATTTTACTAATTGCCTCTATATAGGTGGTAACCTGTACCATAACGACATTCAGAAGTGACAGAATGACAATTTCAGTATATGGGAATGGATGATAAAGGTTAAATACCGAGACATAGACATTTTAAATTTCTCTGAGTTATTTGCGCTATCGCTGAATTATACGACGCCATATTGCAATAGTTTTGAAATGATTGCTTTTGACGTCATTTTTTGCCAAAGCCTAAGCTTATAGCATGAAACGAGCGCTCTCAGCGCAACAACTATGGGGGAAAAATAATGCCTTCGGCCTGGAATTTATAGTAAGAGGAGCCCCATGCAGACATGGGGAGACCTTCCAAGCAGAGTGGCGTAAATAGCCATTTATAAATTCAAAATGAACGGCGGGTGAAGCTGGGTTTGGGAACGAAAAGTCTAAATATCCCGAGCAACGCCGGGTACCCCAGCTAGTTTATAATATGGAAAACCGATAGTACATTGTGAAATATAATTATATTCACCATTAATGCCTTTAGGGCGAGTTTATTCGGGATACATGGCTGGCGAATAGGCGCATATCGTGTGGACTAGTTTATAATATGGAAAACCGATAGTACATTGTGAAATATAATTATATTCACCATTAATGCCTTTAGGGCGAGTTTATTCGGGATACATGGCTGGCGAATAGGCGCATATCGTGTGGACTAGTTCACGCTGTACAATTATAGTTAACACTGGACGAGTTAACTCGGGATCACGCTAAAGGGGCAATCATGACACAATCGCATAATCAATAGGCGCTTCCAAGCCTTTCAGTGACGCTGTAAGGATATATCGGAATTCAGGCTTCAAAGTCCCACCAAACGTGACTTTAACTGAATGAACGAATCATCATTGTTGTGTCGCATTTAGGCCTATGCGAAGACTATTTTAGCCTATTATACTAAATTCAGGCATAGACTAAAGCATTGCATTTTAGGCCTGTTGCAGTAGTAGGCCTATGTCTAATTGCACCAACCTGCTTGGCATAGCACCGTAATGTAGCCTATGGACTTGTGTTTCTGGTTTAATTGGGTAGATCTACTATCGAATACTAATTTCGACGAATTTCAATTTCTCTCGTGTTGTAGGCTATTGCAATTTGCCAGTCAACTAACAAACAGTCTGCCTAGGCACTTAGCGCTTCTTGTTGGTTTGCTGTTTATGAGTCAAGCATATTGAAATGTAGAACTACATTTTCTGAAGGTAGGCCTATTTCTATTTCATTTTCATTTTCATTAATTCATCCTATTCAACTGTTTAAAGTTATTCCTAATAATTATTTAGAATTTTAGATAGACAAAGATGTGTATTTATCTCCTGTTTGACTTCTAAGATCTACTGTAACTTAGATATACTAAAAAAGCGACTTCGTGTTTTTATAATTTCTTCCACTAAAGCTACTTGAAGTGCACATGACCACGTGAAGTTACGATTTTGCTTAAGTACTTAGTTAAGTTTGTTTCTCTACATGCTCTTGATAATTTAAACTTTTCTGCAATCTATCATCACCTGATTTGATTTAATTTCTTTCGTTTTGCTATCTTAGTTAATTTTTATTGGGAACTTTTTTACTTGGGTGACCGTTCCCAGCGGAATGTCCATCCCTTTAGGGTCCCCCCTTCTGGCCAATGCATGCTTATTTTCTACTTTTGTTGTCATCTTGTTTTCTGGTTGTAATAAAGTCAATTGATTGATTGATTGATTGATTGATTGATTGATTGATTGATTGATTGATTGATTGATTGATGCCTGACCGGGTGTTGCGCTCTGCTGCGCGCCTAATTTGGCAAATTCCTAAATATGGCTATGTCTCAAACTACATGCTTGAGGACAAGTTGAGGTACTTCACTGGCTTCCTATTCGCCAGCGTATTGAGTTCAGGGTAGCTGCATTGGCCTGGCGATGTTGTCAGGGTCTCGCCCCAATTTACCTGCGAGAGCTATGCAGCCTTACATTGGGTATCCAATGACGTCGTCAGCTACGCTCTGCTGATAAGGGAGTTCTCTTGGTTCCCTTTGCTCGAACTGCTACCATCCGTTCAACTGTATCTCATGAAAGTTTGAAATCATGTTCTTGGTCCAATTCTCTAAATATTTGGAAAGTTTTTAGCGTCATAATGTTATCAGGCATTACAGATATATGAAAAACAATTGAAACTAATTTTGGCTTATATTCTTGACTCACGGTGTATAATAGGCTACAGACGATCTATTCTTGAAAGTGATAATGAAGAGATATGGAAGGCTATTGGCGACAAAGAGGACACCTACCATCGATAATTAGCTCTGCGTACGCCTTCTGGCCATGGCCCCTTTCGTCAATACAAATGTGGGTACCAGCATCTGACTGTCTAACATCCTTTATGGCTAGGTCATGTCTTCTCAGGGTGCTATTGACTTCAACGTAGAACCTTCCCGATGTTCCGTAGCCATCCAGAAGGGACTCCTCTCCAACATCGATTTCATGTGCAACTTGTGACCCATGAGGTTTCGTGACCCAGTAGACTTGTTCGTCATTTATTGCATTATATCTGAAGAGTACATCTGTTCCCAATTGAGCTACGATTATCTTCCGATCTTCTAAAGGTTTTGCTGCCGTTTCTAAAACCATATGAAAGTTGTTTTATATTCATAGTCACCATTGGCACCATCGTCATCTCACGCTCATCGTAATCATCATCAGCATCATTTGAACATGTGTTTTGCAATTGTATAATTGTAAAAAAATGATTGTTTGATTACAAAATAAAATGATTGATTGATTGATCATCGTCGTAGTAGTCGTAGGCCTATTCATCATTGTTTCGACTATATCGATATATTAGTAGGCCCTATAGATTCGGCATTTTCATCACATTCACCATCATCGTTCTCAACACGCCGTCATTGCTTTCACTGTATTATTCAATTTAATCGAACCTACATGTAGCAGCTTCTTGGTCGTCGTTAACCCAATCGCATAATCAACAGGCGCTTTCAGTGACGTTGGTGCGATATAAGCTTATGCAGTAAATCGGAATTCAGACTTACACACTACTCAGAAAATTACAGAGAATATTCCTAAATTTTCTTCCAAAATAATATATTGGTCTTTATCGAACTGGACAGTGCATACAAAGCAAGTTTCATACGACAGGACTGCAAGGAACGGCAGGCTTCAAATTCCCACTAAACGTGACTTCAATTCATGCTTGTAAGACAACAGCAATGAAGCACGATGCACGGTGATGATCTGGATATGAAAAGTCGACGTTATTTAATTCAGAGGGACTGGTGGATTCATAAACCGGACTTTAAATCCTCAAAATCAAGCCTATGAATTAATTGGCATTTCACGACCCCAAGTTACCAGTCTCCATAGGCCTAATATCGGCGACAGTTTCCATAGGCCTAAGTATTGGCGACCCCATTCCCTCTTAACCCTCAGGCTACCAAGCTTTTTGTAACACTGACTACCAAGGAGGGGTGGTTACCACCCCCTGGATTTTGGGTTTGGCTTGAGATATCATAACTTGTAACACATCAATGGATTCAGCATTCATTTCTGCACAAAATGGTATATTTAGGTTTGAAATATATGAAAGCACCACGGAATTATGAATTTTGTTCCGTAGGCACCCGTCGATTTCACAAAATGCATACTTTCGCATAAGCAAAATATTAGATTCTGTGTGTTTTTAACATAATTTATTTATTTAAAAAAAGTTTACATATAATAAAGTCCAATATCCAACTATAAAAACTAGTAATAAGTTAGTTTTAATTACAATAAAAAGAAAAAAAAACACGTATTAGCTGCTGAAAAACGTTTACGCAGACTTATCGGTTTACGTTGTAAAAAACCCCAACATTTTCATATATATTTAAATTTTTTTCTAGCACTTCCGGTCATCAAATGTCAAATTAATTAGTATAAAAAATAGCCCTAAATGCCCTCTATAGAATGGCATAATTTACTTCTCTTGAAAAATAACTTATGAATAATTTTCAATAGGAAAAACATGAAACTTTAATGAAAATAAAACATTTTTTTATTTATTTTAATTTATTTTGAGCACTTCCAGTTGTCCACTTCGTGACCACCACATTGTAGCCCCACATTCCCTCTACAGAATGGTATAATTTGTGTCTCTTCATGTCAAAGGACGGATAAGATACACCCGATAATCTAAGGGGTGGTGGTATCCACCCCCCTGGTGCCTCGGGTATATCGGGTATAACTTTTGAATGGTATGGTATATCATCACACATTTTGGCTCAAAATGTGTGCAAATGAGTCCTCTACACTCTACAGCTACCTAAAACGTCAAAATTTTATTTCAAACGAAAAAAGTTTGATTTGGAAAAAACCTAGGGGGGGGGGTGTGGATACCACCCCCCCTGGTAGCCCGAGGGTTAAAAACGTCAACGTTTTATTATCGGCAGTTTTTCAGATATAGTTCTGTACCATATCTGACTGGTATAATATAGATTCATCGAATCTTCGATGCACTTTATTCCGATGCATCTTCTAGACTTGTCACTGTTTTATAGGCTCTTGAAACTGTTTGTTTCTCGTATTTGGAGTGGTAGAATTCCTTGAAATGGCGCCATATACAGGGTGCGCCAAAAAAGAACCCCCCTCTAGGTGGGTGACCTCACTAAAAGTGGTGTAACTTTTGTTGTGTTTGAAATATTTTATGAAATCTGGCCATCATGTTTAAATATGAATTGTCTTTACGACTGTAAAAACTTCATTTCGAAATTTTTATTTTGGCCAAGATATTGGCAAAAAACCAAAAACCTAGGGAGGAGGGTTTTTTTGGCGCACTTTGTACATTTTCTGAAGTTTGGCCTATATCTACATCATTTTCATTTTCAGTTCATCCTATTCAACTCTTAAAATTAATTATATATTTAAATAGACTAACCTTCGTATGCATCTTCTGTTAGACTTACATGTAGATCAACTGTGACAAATTTAGAAAAAGCCATTGTTTCACAATAATTTTTTTTATATTATTGCTGACTTCTTTAGCTAGTTGTGTCCGTCACTGCGTTACACTACCAACTTCTGCGCAGTTTGTCACTGATAACACTGTTTCCAAAATAATAGTTGTAGGCGTACGTAGAGTTACGAATTAGGCCTGTGACTCACTTTAAAATGGTTGTAGCCTACAGTAGGCCTAAACTTAGACCACCCTACTATGACTGCACGCTGATCTGCACTGCTAACACTTCTCTATGCGTCGTTGTAGGCCGTCTTGTGCAATCATATGTCAAAGGTTGAGACTTTTTGATAAAGTAGCTTACAAGACGGCTTTCAACGTGCTACGGAACAATATTAGATTGTCAGTGACAGGTCTAAACATGATTCTTATTTAAGACCTAATATTTTCAGTGATACCGCTCCAAAATTTAAGAAAAGCCAAGGTGTGGTCTTACAAAAGCCAAGATGAGCCAAGTTAATAATTATGGACTATGTCACATGTTTTATTTCAACAGAAGCTATTTATTTTATCCGATGAATTGTGATGTTTATGAAATTATGTATAATTAATCCTGAAATTAATGTATGTTAAGTGCTAATGCTAATAATTGGTTCCCTTTGCTGATTTTGTAACACACTAACGACATTTTTTAACATAGTAGGGCCTACGCTAGTTGGTTTTGAGAAATAGGCTAAACGTCATCTTCACTTTAGTTGTTTTCTTGAGGTCAGAAAATTTTTGTGCGCTGTTGTGTGATCTTGTGAGCCATTAATTTAAAGCTGACTTATTTGCATTTATAAGATTAATGTCTATTGTTATTAATATAAGTAGGCTATAATATTATGTGATCAACTTATCATCATTTATATTTATCAAGTTATTTGCGATTTTGCGCGGAATCTCGCAAAATCGCATGTGACGTCACAAATAACTATTATGCAGAGAGCAAACAGTTCAGAGAAAAATAATAAGTCGGATGTAGGTCTATACTAGTCAGTAGATGGAGCCATAGGCCTAGTTATATTATTGCTAAGATTATTGTTATTTAGTGAATAATTGAAGAGCTGAGTTCCAAAACCTGTTAAGTAGAAAAACCATATTTTTGGGAAAAGGCACTTTTTCATTTCCAAGAAATTCTTGAAAAGGAAGGAAAAATCTTTTGCACTGAATTGTTTGCCTTATAAATAGATGCTGTTTCATAAGTATTTCACAAATCCAGGTAAAGTTCTTAATATTAAAAATTAGTCATAAAGTTGTACTTAGCAGGTTCTGGCACAATATGTCGTACTTAACAGGTTTTGACACAATATCAAACCTGGGCCCCCATAGAAAAGTTAATGATTTACTATGCTACTAAGTAATAGGGCCTAACGATAGGCTATACTATTCAAAAACCAGAAAGCTGTCATGTATCAACAATATGTGTTGTTATAACCTTAAGGTGACCTTATTTTTCACCAAAAAAACATATAAAATGAAAATATTCATGAGAAAGTAAAGTTCTATCGACACTAGTGTAGAAACTTATATGAAAGCTGTTATAGTAGGCCTAGGTAGAGTTCCCATATTTGGGCACCTTAAGGATAAAAGGCTCGTATTGCAGTGATTTTGACATGCATACGTCTAGTTTGGGGTTATTTGGTTAAATTAAACATTAGGGAATGAAAATATATTGAATATATGCACTTGAGTGCATAACAATATTAGTTGTGGGGGAGAAAAGGACATGCCCCCAAAGTGCCCAAATTAGGACATGGTGCCTCAATTTGGGCACCAGGTGCCCAAATTAGGTACACATTGGTACAGCTATGAAGGTGGTGACCTGCTTACTCTATTTTCTACTTAACGCATACCAATTTCGAGATGAAATAAAGAAGAAATGAAATAATGCTTGGGTAGAATTATTGTGTTATATTCACAACTGCAGTTGAACAAGGTGATACTGAAACCAAAGTGATGAAGTAGATATATATGTCCTGTTGATCAAACATTATACCAGAATAGGTTATTTTGGAATATTTCCACTAGGAAACTAAACTGCATCTGCTAATTCACTACTTCAAAATCAGCACTATCGTTTGATTTTCTTATTAAGCTTTAGCTAACTGTATGCGTGTAGAGCACATCACACATCCACTTTTCACATATCAAGCGCTGCGACCATCTGACATCTGATTCATTGCGTGGTGGAATTTCACCGTATGGGCCTATAGACATGGAGCTGTGAAGCATCTTTCAGGAAACGGACATTTCCCCTCCCTGCACAAAACCCCCGGCCACCCCCCCCCCCGAACAACCCCCGGACAAATCCCTCCATTTAGCCTAGTAGCCTACATTAACACCCCATGACAAAACTCTCCTAATAGCCTATTTATGTAGGTAATTGATAAAACGCCTTTTATAAATCCAGCTCTATTTAAATAGTAAAATTTCTTTTCAGCAATCCAACTTTTACTTAGATAACAATTAATTTTTATTAATCCAGCTTCCATTTAGTCACTGTGCAAGTAGCTAGCTATTTATGTAGGTATTATTGATCAAATTTAGGCTAATTTTCCAGTTTGCGGTGCTGTGTCAACTAGTTAGTGTCATACGGGTAGGCATAAACCTGTCACTGTCATTCAGGCGTGAACTTATAATTTGTTAGTGTCGCTCAGTCATTCCGATATCAAGCTAATACCTTTTGGTTTATTTACGATAGCATGAAACCTTGTCATCAATCCAGCTTCCATTAAAGCAAGAATATTTTCATCAATCCATCTTCCATTTAGGAAAAATATTTTCATCAGTCCAGCTTTCATTTAAGCATGTATGTTTTCAAGAAATTCAGCTTTATTTAAGCAAAAAATTGTTTTGTATCAATCCGACTTCTATCCTGTTTAATGAGAATTCTTTTTCATCAATCCAACTTGCATAGGATACTTAGAATTACCATTCGGAGAAATACCACTTATACAAATATGTTATACCAGCTTTATGTCCTACCATGGGGGTTTGTCTGGGGGTAGTTTGTCCGGGGGTTTTGTCCAGAGGGAAATGTCCTAGCTACGCTCACATTTTTCACCACCATCTTGATTTTTGGTGGTCACTTGTTGGCTTTCAGTGTCTGACGTGTTCGTCCCCCCCCCACTTATCTGACGAATTTGTTTTAACAGGGTGCAGTCGATCATTCTCTTTCTTTCTTCCTATTTTCAGATACCATGAAAATGCTAAAATAGAGTACGCAGGTGCACACAGATAACACCACTTTTATAGCTAGATCAAGGTGGACCTAATTTGGGCACCCGGTGCTCAAATTGAGGCACCATGTCCTAATTTGGGCACTTTGGGAGGTCTGTCTTTTTCTCAGCACAACTAATATTGTTAAACACTCAAGTGCATGTATTAAATATATTTTCATTTCCTAATGCGCAATTTAACCAAATAACACCAAAATAGAGATATGCACATCAAAATTACTGCAATACGAGCCTTTTATACTTAAGATGCCCAAATAAGGAAACTCTACCTTAGATGATTTTCCATGTTCCAATCACAAAATAAATTGAACAGTATAAAAATCATAAGATAGGCCCTAAATGTAAGAAATTTCAAAATTATACACTCGTGGAATATAGGGTCTAGTCTAACCGAGACCTATTATGGCAAAATTGAATGGAACTATAAAGAAATATTAGCGTGTAATATAGTATTCAACGTGACCTCATTTGGGCAAACAAGGTTACCTAAAATGGGCACTGCCCAAATTAAGAATACAGAAGGGTGCCCACATTAGGGTCTATGCCATACCTTCCTAGGAAAATTAATGACAAAGTTAACTCATTTTCTCTCGCTTTTTCGTTCACCTGGGGTGAAAGAGCGATACTTCGCGAAACTCTTGCAAAAAACCGTTTGAAAATACACCAAAAAGCAACTCGCCCACAGCTTCCGAACCACATAGCAAACATTTGAACACTCGCATGCTAAAAACAACATTCACTTCTTACGTCAAGGTACAATTTTCTACCTACTTACTTTTTTGTTTTATAACATCTATACATAGAGTTGATAATATTTCCTATAGAAGGCACCACTCTATGTCGTCTATATTTTTAGATACAAGGGGGTGCCCATTTTAGGAGCATGCCCAAATTAGGGTCATGTACCCTATCGCCAGTGGTCAAAGCTCCGACGTTACATACAGTGCCGCAATGTCTTGCATAGGATCAATGCTTACATGCGATTTTTGGTGATTTCGAATCACAACTATATATTTTATTTTTCTCTATTACTTTTTTCCAGTTTTAACGTTTTTTACTCGTTTTCGAGGCTTTGTCGCTGTCACAATCGCTTCTGAAAACTTTCTGTTTACACCAGCCATTTTTCAATCACGGGGTATCAAAGGGGCTTCGTGATTGGTCAATGAACTTAACAGGTTTTGGAACGAAACACGACGCGTACTTAGCAGGTTTTGGAACTCAAGTGATATTTATCAGCTCTGAAAAGCATATACTTAACAGGTTTTGGCACGAAATAATTATGTTGGAGGCTGGCCATCCATATGGACAGCCTTTCTCCGCGCTTAGTCCCATTTCGAAAAATTTCTACTTAACAGGTTTTGGGAACTCACCTCTTCAATTGCTAAAATTATTGTTATTTAGTGGATTATTGCTAAGAATATTGTTATTTAGTGGGCCGGAAAAAAGCCAAGTAAAAAAGCCAAGGTCCTTTGGAAAAATTCAATATCCCAAGATACGATTGAAAAAGCCAAGATCTTGAGAAAAAAGTCAAGGAGCGGTAGGCCTACACTGAATAGTTTTATGCAGAATCAATCGCGAGCAACAATGTTCTAAAATGCTCTAGTTCTTTCGAAACGCTGATCGTTGTTTGGTCTAATTCAGGTATAGGCCCTACTGTAAAATATTTGTTCTCAGATTTGTAGCTGGCTGAAAATGACGACCGACATTTATTTAGGCCAATAGCAAATACTTAGCACGTAGGCCGACTCTTTGCCTCGCGTTGGTTTGCTTTAGTAGGCTTTATTGCAAACCTGACCCGGAAGCCAACAATCAATAGGCTACTCAGCATGATCTCTCCGTACAGTGCAGAGATTTCTACGCTTTATATTCAAATTCATTTAGATAAATTAGGCTTAAAATTAATTAATAATAATGCAATTGGTTGCATTAGCTTGGTTACAATAGAATATAGGCCTAATTGAAAAATTTGGTTAAGTACCGTATGCAGTCTTTATTAAGGTGACACAATAATAGCTTGATTTAACCCTCGGAGGCTAACTTGGGGTGAATTTTTTCACCCAGTGACTGTCAGTATTTGCTTTGATTTTTTTACTGCTTTTAAATTATGCCATGCGCTGTCGCGTACCTCTTCGTAGATGATTTTTGCTTAATTCCATTTTTTTATATATTGTATGCATGGTCATTGGTCACGTGCATGACGTCTTATAATGACCATTGTTATTAATAATTTGTTTGTGTTGAAGAGGTTTCGACGGTTATCTGCAGCCAATGCCGCTAAACTGATATCAGAATTGATATCAATGGGTTGCAAATGATGACAGTGATGAGGATAATGTACAGATTGTTGAAATCAATTATGTCATGGACATACATGTAGCCTACGTGTTGCAACTTCGTTAGTGGAAAGCATGCATCAAACCGCCACCTGTGCATAAATGATTGACTCGATTATTGTGCTGATATTTTAAGTTAGTTAGTTTTCATAGTTTGTCAGTTTTATGCTGAACTTAACCCGTTAAGGACCATCGTTCGTTTTACGAACATATGTTTTGAAGACGTCAATGTGGGGGACGGCATGATTCTAATCTCCTGTACCGATGTTTTTAGGTCAGCAGGAAGATTGATTTGTCAGATAGAATAAAAATTTTTATAGTTTTTTAAGTTTTGAACTGTTTTTAACTAATGCAAAAAACTGCAAAACTACGTATAATCGCCGTCTTTTGTTAGAAAAGTTGGTATTTTGGTGTGATGTGCGAGAACACTCAAACTGATATGAATTTTAAAAGTGCACATATTTGTCACAAAGCACATGGCATTTGTATAATTTTCCTGTAAAAAACGAAGTTGTAAAAAATTCATATATGGGTCATGTTCGTTTTACGAACAATGGTCCAATAGGCTACTGATGCGTCATGTCAAGTCAACGTTGATTTACAGACACCTGCATGCATATCTAAGTCTGAGTTACATATATAAACCAACTCAAATTGTAGGCCTATGCTTTTAGGCCTATGCATGTACGCATGTATGCATGCATGTACAGCACACATGTATGCATACGTGCACGTATGCGTGCATGTATGTATGCATACAGGAATGTACGTATTCACTATTCATGTACACATGCATGTATGGATACATTGTTGCATGTGCATGTATGTATGTATGTATGTATGTATGTATGTATGCACGTATGTATGTATGCACGTGTGTATATGAACATTTATATAGCGCCCTAACTAGAATCTCACGAAGTAGCTACCAAACAGATCTAAACAGATGCATACATGTATGTATGTATGCACGTATGTATGTATGCACGAATGTATGAAGATATGCATGTATGTATGTATGTACGTATGCATGTACGTATGCATGCATGTATGTATGTATGTATGTATGTATAAGTGAATGAATGAAGGTATGCATGTGCGCATGCATGTATGTATGCATGTATAGTATGTATGAGCGTGTGTCTATGTGTGAATATGTATAATTGTGTATATGTATATATGCATATATTCATGCAAGTACGGTATGTAGGCATGCAAGCTTGCATATGTGTATGCATGTATCCATATGCATATTTTTATGTATGTATGTAAGTATATATGTACACATGTATGTATGTACAAATTGTACATGTATGTATCCATGTATGAATGTATGCACTCAAGTATGCGTATAATATAATAGATGTGTTAGTGTAAATGCATGCATGTCTGCATGTATATATGTTTGCATGCATGCATGCATTCATGCATGCATGTATATAATGCCTGTATATATTTTTGCATGTAGCATGTATATATGTATGTATGTATGTATGTATGTATGTATGTATGTATGTATGTATGTATGTATGTATGTATGCATGTATGTATGCATGTACATTGTTTGTATGTATGAATACATGCATGCATGAATTGTATTTTCCATTTTTAGTACTTTATTGTGGTGTGATGTCATTTCCTGCAAGGTCGCCGCATGTTGTCAGTAGCCTATTAGCCCAATGTTCGTAAAACGAACATATGCCGTTTTGCATATGTTATATGAGATTTATCCAAAAACACAATGCATACGTTCACACATTATTTTTATGGTCCAAAATATCATCGCAGTTGATAAAAATTTTGCCTAATAAAGGTTTGGTCCATAACGGGTTAAATTAAATGCCATTGTTGATCAAACGTAGTCTAATTTTATATCATAGGCTTCAAATGATGTGGGTTGAAAAATATACCCCATATTATCTAATATGTGATTTTTATAGGTTAGCCTCCGAGGCAGAGCTCTGCACCGACTTGAGAGTTTCGGCGGCGGCGCGCAGGCCGTTTTTGGTCGGCGGCGTCGCGCCAAAAACGGCCGGCGCGCCGCCTCGCCGACCAACAAAAATCGGCGGCGGCGACGTGGCGCCGCGTCGTGGGATTAGTGCATTTACACGCACATAATGTAACAACTACAGTGTGTAATATAATTTCGAGCTGAAAAAGTCGAAAAACCGCGGGGAAAAGTGTTTCTGCACTCCCCCTCAGTGAACGTATGTACAAGGAGCCAAAAATGTTGGAACAGCAGGCCGTGACTTTAAAAAGGTCGCAAAGAAATTACGCCCACAAGTAAAAGTCGGGAAAACGCCCACCAACCCCCACCTTCCAAATAAAATTTTGGCTACGGCCTTGGTGTATACGGCAATAATAAAAGGCAACGGAAAATTTCCGAGATAATTTTTTCCCAGTCAGAACTTTTGCCATACCAGGACTATAATTGCCATGCGAGAATTTTGTTTCGCCAGAAATATTTCCTGCCGGAAATTTTGCCTGCAAAAAGTTTTTCGAATATTTTGCCGAACAAGAATTTTGTTCTTCCACAACTTTTGTCTGTCAGAATCTTGCCCTACCAGAATGTTTCCCTGTCAGAATTTTTCCATGCCGCAATTTTTCGACAGGACTTTCGAGAGCTTTTGCCCTGTCAAAATTTGTCCTGCCAGAAATTTTATCCCTGCCAGACAACAGACGGACGGCAACAGTAAGAAACAATGTGCCCGATCAAATTGTGACAAGGCAAAATTTCTGGCAGGGCAAAGACCAGGGCGACAACCAGGGAAAAGGCTTCTTTACCAGGACATTTGCCCTGCCATGCCCTGACGTAGCTGTGAGAAAATTCTCGACACTCCAAATTATTCTTTGCAACACTCCAACGACACACAATTTTTCCGCGACGCACCACCGGTCGAACCGCAACACTAGAGTGTCGAGAAACACCTGTTAAAACCTCTCAGTATAATACTCGATTAGTTGTTTAACGGGAGCCTTTGGAGAAAGGCACACATACATGTAGGGCCTAGGCATATTATAGCTGGATATGACATTGTGGCTGAATGGAGTAAGCGGCTAATAAGGCGGGCTGCTGAGCGGATGATACGAATAAACGAATTATATATCAACACAGGAGAATCGGGAAACCGGTGGGCTATTATAGAAGGAGTTACTGTAGTCAAGTCTGCTGATAGCAAAATAATGGACAAGAGTTGCAGCAGCAGAAGGAGTAAGCGAGCGATCAAGAGTGCAAGTAGACACAGTTGATAATCACACCCACAGCTGAGTGAGTGAGTGAATTTTGCGGACTGCGGAGCCAAAGTGAGCTCGTGGTCGAAAATAACACCAAGATCGCTGATAAATGAAACAATCAGGAAATGAGGCAACAATGTTTGTCGTAATTATCTAGCTTTGCCAGCTGGTAGATGGTGCTACGACAAAGCCCTCAAACCACCCAGAATGTTTCCATTCTTTCTAGATCTGTTTTTTCATTTAGGCCTATCTGTTCTTCTTAACCTATTTCTTATATTCGTAGTCAATTCCGCAACCCTCCCAAAGGTCGACTCAACCTTCCGGTCGGCCTGCGGCGACGGTAAATATTCAGTAGGACGTGATGGGGCCTTGCATGGCTGCCAAAAATTATTAGGCTACTGGAATAACTTGACCATGTGTTGGATTGTAGGCCTTTAGATTAAACCCAGACTTATTTATTTTATTTCTCGCATAATACTATTAAAGCGCTCCTTCACGCTTTCTACTCATATGCGCTTCCATCTTGACTGGGTCATGTGTGCTGCGCGGCTTATTGGTCATATTCTAAAGTATTGCCTCATTTCCGCTAACATGCGTGATGTTTTGTATTGGCTTCCAGTCTCACATCTCGTACAGAGTACTTCTCTGGCGGTGCCTCACTGGCAATGCTCCGTCCTACTTATCTGATCTCTGTCGGTCTGTATCTGACATAGCCTCCCGTCGAGCTTTACGCTCTTTAGCCAATGGGGAGCTGCTGGCCCCTCGAACCCGCTCTTTTACAAGACAACGTTGAACCTTCTCGGTTGTTGGCCCGTCCACATGGAATGGGCTTCCGCTTGCACTGCGCTTACTACCTCGAAATAATTTGCCTGCTTTCTACCAGTTGCTCTAGACCTATCTTTGTAGCCGTGGCTGGGCTGGGAGCACCTCTAAATAGACGTTTGACGGAGTGTTATATAATTTTTTCAATTGAATGAATGACTATAATAGTGCGGACACTGCATCGGAGTTACACGCCGAAACGCGTGAGCGTTTGCGAGTGAATGATTTGCCCATTGCCCAAGGTCCCTACGCTGCGGGTTGAGGTGGAATCGAACTTGGAACCCTCCTGCTCCAAGGCACCAAACCCACCAAACACCACGGCACTCTCACAAGTTTATTATTTTATAATGCGCATAGGAAATAAACATTTTCTGTGTAAACACTCAGCACTAGGGCCTACTGGTTAGCCTACTATAGGCCTACTCTGATTGAATGAGGCTTAATAATACTGAAATGTTCACTTGAGGAGATATTTCCAGTTGCATTTTCATTTTCATTGTTGATCTGATTCAATTGTAAAAAATCCAAAACAAACTAACAATAAATTATTATTTCGATAAACTTACAATTCATGTAATATTTCTAATATTATCTGTGCGAATAACGCTGAGGAGGGCTAGGCTACTAGCCTACTATGTTAAATTATGGAATAATCATTGCTTTTCGGTTAGGCCTATAGTTAGGAACTTTTTAATGAGCTATTTATGCTTTTGACACGTAGCCAACAGTCTTGCTTCAGTTTGGCTTTAGATTAATGGTGTTTTCGCCGAACTGTTATCACCGTGGTTGTGCGCTGATAATGACCTTCGCCTGAGCCTATCTGCACGCGCTCGACAATCTGTCAGCGTGCTTTGAACATCATGTGACGCATAAAGCCCTAGTTGAGACTGTTGGGTCGTTTTGTGGTGGGGCGACAGAAATAAACAATTGACACGGCCTATTTTTCCACCTCGAAGAAGATCATGAGCATGAGGTGATCAAAAATTTAGAAGTAGAAGTCTAGTTCAGAAAGTCCTGGTGTTGAGAGGTTTAATTCAGCTAGCTATAAAATGCCACTTCATTGCATATTATTAACTCTAACCACTTAGGATAAGTAATAAGTAAGTAAGTAAGTAAGCCGTTTATTGACAAAGCATCAAACACATACAAAAGAGCAGTAATCAGTACAAATTCAATGACTTTCGAGTGATCGGTGCATAAGTCAAAGGGTCAATCCAAAAAGGTCGTATGGACCCGCTGAGGCTGGACTGACCCTTCCTTTCTCAATAACATTTGGCTATTGTAAAAAAAAACAGTGCAAAGCACAACATCTTACACATGAAACGAAAGCAAACTGAAATGAAATGACACACAGATTTCAAAACAAAACGAAAACAAGAAAAAACAAACTATGACCAATTGTTTAAATCTAGTAAACAGAGATTAAACAGTCTTTTAATTTTTTCTTAAACATGTTAATGGTGGGTATAAGTGTAATATATTTTGGGAGGTTATTCCATATCATAGGGCCAGAACATTTAATCGAAAATAATTTCATCCTAGTATGTGCAACATCGGTGCGGTAGTGTAACAAAGTTCTAGTGAAATGGTTATGTACAGCAATTCCCTGACAAAAATAACCATCAAATGTCCTAGGCAACAATCTGTGATGATAGCGAAACATGATAACGGAGTTGCTATAGATACATTGTACCTAGCAACCCTAGCAACCCTAGCAACCCTAAAAGCCTACACCTTTGGTTCGGGTTCGGTAGGCCTGTAAATCGCAATACCGCGTATGCACACAACTGCAAACAAAGAACATGTTGGCCGCTGGAGCTTTCGTACTAGCGGAACTCTACTAGTAACTGTTATTAACTATGGACTATGGAGAATGGAGATACTATTCACAGTTTCTTGGTAAAATAGACCAGGCTTGGAATCTGAAAATTGCACTGTTAGAAGCAAATCATGTAACAATTTGCTAACCGGTGTTTCTAGACTAATTCGAAACCCCTGAAAACGAAAATCTCTGTTAGCAAGCTGGATTTTTAGCGGTTCCATGGGAAAACAAGATGGCGGACAAAATGGCTGCCAAGTTCTTCAAATAAATAAAAGTAAAGTATTTTATGTGATAGGAACATAGTTTTAGATGATAAATTACGAATATAGGGTTCAAGGAATGCAATGGAATCAAAGACATATATGTAGCACTGCAATAAAAGCAAAATGGCGGACAAAATGGCGGCTAGAATCTTAAAATGGCTATAAATGAAGTTATGTATGCAATAGAAACATGATTTCAGAGTCTAAATTAACATTTTAGAGGTCAGGGAATGCGATGGAACCATGGTCATATATGTAGCGCTTCACGAAAACCAAAATGGCGGACAAAATGGCGGCCAGAATCTTAAAATGGCTACAGGTTAAGACATGTATGCAATTCACAATTCTACCAGAAGAGTCGGCCAGGCTCACACCACTTCTAACACTGAGTGATGACTTATAGCCCTATTGCCGTTCAATAGTCCCATCCATTAATTGATCTCAGTCTGTTAACATTATTTGGGACTGTTCGTTGGCACCATGTATAACAAGGTTTCCATTTGACTTCTGAATCACACTTTTGACATAATACCCATCTATTTCTGGATATAGCATCACTTCATGTTGGAAGAAACCATTCGGACTGTAGGCTATATTCTTACTGCTTGAGAAACATGTCCTTCGATGTTGAAATGGTTATCAGGTTGCCTTTATCCGATACTGATATATAAAAACAATCGTATCTTAGATCATTGATCCATTTGTCAACATCATACTGACGGTCTCCGTCTCTCGTTAAGCGTAGGATCGAAGAGCAGTTCAATTCTTCGTCTGTCTCCAGCACATGCAGACAGTCTGTCACGTCACAACCTGCGATGCGTAGTTCAAAATAATATTATGGTTGAGACTGCACAGTATACAGTGAAATTGTACAGACTTAGTTGTTGCATCCAATTAACGAGATCATTCTAACTGGCTGCGAATTATGCTGTAGTATGAAAGGCAAAGCCGTGTCTGGTCCAACGATGTGAAAATGATCTATTTTCTTCGAAACTACTGGATCCTGAGACATCAACGGATGGCTCGCTGAATAAATAATTTATGTTGAAGGCGACCTGTTCTCGTTATCAGATGCTTAAGGGCATAAAATTTCACGGCTCATTTACTCACACTATGTAGTGATTTACAAATCGACTCATAATATTACGAGTCCGTATCTTCCTGGAACATTCTCTTCAGGTGCGCTCTTGTCTCCACGTAAACGCCTTATAAAGTCTTATATTCAATCATTTATTTGTTATAAGTATTTTCAGTTGCTGTTTTGTTATTGATTTTATTTCTACTATCTTTCGATAAACGAATTTGACTGAAAATAGATTTGAGTCAATCAATCTACCAAATGATCATTCAAATGTACGACACTGTAAGAAAGTCACTGCTTTTTAATTGCATGAATTATGTACACGAAACATCAACATAATAACTGAAAAATGGAATTGTTTACTCAACAAACATTTTAAAAACCACGTAGGGCCTACGCCTAAATCAGTTGCTGCCATGCGACAGCACAAAATGAAGTCAATTTAAGCCAATTTAAAAGAAATTGTTCTCTAGCGTTAGCAATCCGCAGAGTAGTTTATTCTTCATTGAGACGGAAAAGGATTAGAACGCTGTTAACAGGATCCAGAGTGCACACGCTCACAACCTCATTCCTTCCGCTGATGTAATGCAGACAATTATAGAGTAAGTACTCGACGTTCTTATTCGGTTGTAGACCAGTAAATTCCAAGGGATTCAACTCAGAGTCTAACAGTTGAATTCCATTTTCCGGATCATTTATCAGAATTCTGCCAGTGGTGTCGGCAAAACTCACACCGCTGTCTCCACCGAGTGACGACTTATACAATCGTTCAATGGTCCCAACCGTATTGATCTCCGTTAACACAGTCTTAGACTGTTCGCTTACAGACTGCAGTAGAAGAGTTCCATTTGATTTCTGCATCACCATTCTAATTTCTGTGAGTCCAACGATATCTGGAGACAGCATTGCAACATGCTGCAAAAAACCATTCGGACTATACACTCTCACTGATTCGGCAGAATCCTGTTTCTCCGGTCCTGAAATGATTATGAGGTTACCGCTATAGGATACGGTCATAGCATAAATTGAACATTCTAGATTACTTATCCATGTCTGAATGTTGAACTTGTGCTTCTGCTCGGCTCTCGTAATGCGTAAGATGGATTTCGTGTCTGCGTCAGCCACATACAAGCAATTTGACACGCTGCAAGCTGCTATGTCGTCCACATCTGTTCCCGGAAGAGCAATGACATCTTTTTTCTTCTTTAATTTCTTGCTTTTGTAGATTCTGATCTCGAATGACACAGACGTCTGAAAAGTTTCTTCGTTGTAGTCGTGAAGTCCGCAGAGTAGAAATATTTCGTTCTTCGTTGCTGTGACTCTGAGGACGAACGAATCGTTGATTGATCGATGCAACATTTCCAAACGAAGCGACTCGTGAGCTAAAAAAACCCATTAGCCTACTATGTAGGCTAATGTTATTGATTAATTACGCAAAAGAATTGCATGTGTTAAACACGTATGCTCTGATTAGGGATCTATACAACTATACATTTTTCAAATAAAATAATAAACCTATACCTATAAACATAACAAATTGACTCCGATCATATACACTATTTCAATCGAAATGATATATTCATTTACTGTTATAGGCTATGACCCATGTCAGATCTTTACAGCTGAAGGTGTTAGGAGAGAAAAGCACAACATCCAAGTGTTGTCAATAGTATTTCAAGAATAATGCGCTAATAACTAAGCATTTTAACTTGTGTGGTGCACGACAGCCTATCTGCATCTGTGCGTCAGTAAGAAACGTTTCATGTCTACGTCTATGTAGATACTGTATGTCGTGCAGGTATAATAGAAGTCGTATTCGTAGACTTAAACTCTTTGAAGCACTGCTCTAAAGTTAGTCGCAGGGCACCAAGTTATTCACGAGCTGTATTGTAAAATTCCAAATTCAGATTCTGATATTTAGTTAATGAACCAACATAGATATTTCGTGAGCTAACCAGTGCCATCCAGAATTCTGTGAAGTTTGGTTTTGAAGGAGATGGTCTCAAGAACGCTGCTCCATTGTGAACTGATCGATCCAAGTTTGTTTATCACAAGATCAGCCTTTTCTTTCCATACGCTTTTCGCCAGCCTCATACCCTTCACTTCCATAGCAACGACTTTAACGAGGATACATTCAAGTATCTCGACCGGTAGATCTTGTAACTACAGTTTAACGTTAAAATAAAGCATATCTGCAAGAACACTCCAGATGTTAAAATTTATCACAAGAAATAAAATAAAATAATACAAAAGAACTTTCAATAGTCTAGTCGTAAGCTATTCATACAGCAATCCAGAATACACTGAAGCAACTAACTTTAAAATATTATTATAGATCTATTAGGCTACCTAGCAGAATATGACTAACTTTCTACTTCACAGCTGACCATGATCGACATAGACCTATCTGCAAATAGTATACTACCTAGGCCTATAATTTTTTATAATATGCCTGTTTTACTTTTAGTCTTATTAATGAGCACATTGAGCAGCATATTTCCATCCATGCATGGCCCATTGGCCCAATTTTGGTCTGTTAGAACAATAGGCTACGTGTTTTAACGATTTCACTCTCAGCTTAGTTTTATTGCTAGATTGCCTCAATCAGTGATAATCTCGCCACATAGATATTCCCTAGCATATCGCAAGCGTTACTCAAAGAGTTACAATAATTGAGGAATGCAACGTAGCCTAAGGTGAGATGAATATCGCATAGAATGACTCATCAGAAAGATGCAGAGATCGCTTAAACGTCTCTAGAGTATGAACTCCATTTTTGTTGTATCAACTATGACGCAGTTAGTCACAAAATTGGGACCTTGGTGCCAGAGCCAAATAACCTTCTGACACGTAAACTACGCCCTCTAAAATAAGTCAGTGGTCTATTCTATTCTGACTAGAGCAAAAAGCACATAGACTAACAGAACAGTCAATGAGCCAGATTATTCCAGCAATTCACAAAGCTTGTATCCTGATAATATGCTAAGTATTGCGACTACTGTATCTTACTGTTGTGTCACTCAGTCCGACAAGTTTTGCACGTTTAGTGTTGTCTTCTTGTTGGAATACTGTCAAATAGAAAGCTGTGTATTGATATTTCGTGGAATAGTAGCCTAATTTCCCCAATTTAAATAAATGTTAGTGGTAGCCTACGAAGCTAGGCTATAGAACACCGCCAAACTGATCATTTCGCGTGCGTTGGTTGTGGAAGCAAAGTGCAAAATTAGGAAAGATTAGTTCCGGCAAGAATTCTCAAGTCACCTAGTTTTTATAAATTTTTATAAATCTTAGTTATGCATTGAAAAAAACCAAGCAATATTAATGAAGTCATAAAATGTTGTATCGTGGACCGGCATAGTCCATTATTATAGTATACAGTAGGCCAATATTTAACAGTATCTATTGACGACACAAAGCCTAAACCTAACCATAACCGACCCTCAAGACGATTAACCTGCCCAATCTGCATAAGCGGAGTTTGGTTTCAGTTCTTGGGGGGGGGGGGGTGGGAGGGGGCTAATGCCTTCTTGACGGGGGGCTAAGCCCGGGAAAAGATACAATTTTCATGGTAAAAAGCTGAATCTGGGCCTTCTTGGGGAGGCTTAGCTCCCCCCTAACCCCGATAAACTCCTCCCATGTCAATCTGATCATAAACGGCACGTAGGTTCCCGATACTACAGCAGCTATGCTCAATTGAAAACGTGGCAATAAGACATGCAATGCATTTACTCACAGTCTGGGTCTTCAGTTGTTTGTCCACCATCACTGGATTCAGTTGCGACGCGTTTCTTGGACATTGTGAAACGGAAGAGACAGAATCTCCGATCAACATCAATATTAGAAGAAATACGAATCGGTTGACTATAAATGCTGACTCGGTAAATCGGATGAAAGTAAACTCAGGATCGATTGTCAAAGTAAAACGTCTACGATAAATATTTTAAACGAATTAAAATGATTGCGACAAAATGGTTTTCGAATTCAAGGTTTTTAACGTTCAATCAAATAATCACGTCTTTGATGCAATATAAAATTATTGTGACGTCACAAAAAGAGAAAAGTATTATTATCATTATTTTTTAGTATTTTATCATCACATGTAGGTATTATTTATTCTAGACGTTTCTGGAGGTAGCCTAAGTTCCCCAAGAATGACATTTCCCCTTCCCCATAAAACTCTTGAGCTGTTGTTCTCATGTATATACACTGTATATACAGTTATACACTGTATATACACTGTGCCCCATAAAAAACACCAAAAAACCTTTCAAAAATCTTCTATGAAACTAAGCCAATGCCACATGTTTGGTAGTCGGCGTTCATGTGAGTATCGGATAGCAATAATATTGTCATGAAGCAACTCTCGCATTTAAATAATTATTAAGACAGACTCAGAGACAAATATATATTTGTTAGCCGTTCTAAGGTTTCAACTAAGCTTATATTCATTTTGAGTTAAAATGGATTGTTTAATGATTTTTCAAGTGGTGGGTCAATTTACGATATTCAACTCAACTTGACACAGCCCTGAATAATGACCTATAATAAGTCTCTTATGAAAAGAAGATAGCCTACACAACCAAAACACAGTTTCAAAGTTTTGAATTTATATTATGCGAGGCATCAGTCCGTTAAATTATAGAAAGTTATACATTAACAGTTTGGTAACTTGTGTCTGTGTGTGCGCATCGGTTAAACTTATGCTCTTACAATTCTGTGTAAAGGTTACAAAGGCAAATAATATTTGCAACCTATCCGGTATCCAATTATAAATAGGCCTACAACGAATTATAACTAATTTCCCATTGAAGTACGGTATCTTGTATACTTGTCTAATATTTCAAACTTACAAAGACTCCAATTGACAACTTGGTGCAATAAAGTTGGTGAATGATAATAAACCGATGCCAGCTTAGGCCTACTAGAAAATGTGTGTAGCCTACAGTTTCGTCAATTTACTGCTGAACAAAATTTGCATAAACTGGACCATGTTGCACAATATTACAATTATAGGCATGAGTCGTCTCTGAAACCTCATCTGGAGGGATCAGAACATTGCTACCATTTGTTACAAGTGAACAGTAAACAGTTGACTGGTGAAAAATTGCCGGTCTGATCATTAAAGCGCTGTAACCATCGGAATCATCTTCGGTGGCCACAGTCCTTTCCCGTATCGTCAATGTTGAAGATGATGCGTTGTTTTCTGACAAGTCGATTAATTCGTACTTTGGGGATTGCTTCTGACGATTCGCTTTCTTAGGATTATCTTGGTTTTCTGGTCTCTCTAAAATAAAATATAAAAAGCAGAAATATCCATACTACGTGTACGTCTCATAGTAAAAATAATTTAAAGCATGTTTTATATGTAGGCTATGCATGTGAACTATGTACGTATAAGTACTTGTCATAACGCCCTCCAAGATATTTACTCAGAGGCGCTCTGACTATAGCGCGGACACTGAATGGGATTTTCAGCCGAAGTTCATTAGCAATTACGAGTGAAGGACTTGTTCATGGTCCTTACGCAGCGGCTTGAGGTGGATTCGAACCATCAACCGTCCAGCTCCAAGGCATCGAACATATTCCTGTGCAACCGCACCACAACAATCATATAACATAATTTCTTTACTTATACAGTAAGCTGTGATATGACCGAATAGTAAGACATAACAACTACATGTATAGGATAATAATGATTGTGCCTGCAATAAGAGACGATAAAGTCACTTAAAATTGGGGACATAATTAATTATTAGCATATATCTTAATAGTAAGAATAATTATGATTGTTATGGGAAGCTGTTGGAAGATTGCAACAAAGTGCTTGGACACTATAATTGCCTTCAAGTAAACAGCAAGCAGGTATTTAGGGAACATGTCATGGTAGTTTTGTCTGTTAATATGAAGTGACCTTCAGAAGCATTTTCAGTGGGAACATCTTCGTCCAGACTGAGTGTCGCCAATGTTGATGGTGATGCGTCTATATCTGTATCGTTAACTGGTTTGCCATCTAGCGATTGATCACGACTATGATTCTCATTCCTCAAATTCGCTAGTGTGCACAATTTGTCTGTAATTAAAAGGCATCTGTATTTAATAATAGAAATACAAGAATGTGGGCCTATATCGATGGTTATTAGATATAATGATATAATTATATATAATTGGATATAATAATTATGTAATGCAACGTGATGTAATTAGTAATTAGCCTACATATCACCACTCACAGCCATTACTAATCAGCAACGCTCCCACTGTGAAGCCAAGGCCGTAGCCAGGATTTTATTTCGGGGGGTGTTTGCGAATGTTGGAAAAATTTCCCATTTCTGTCACCAAAATTTCTGATGACCTTTTTTTTAGTCATCCAGGTCGAAATCTTGGAAAAATTTTCCATTTTCACCGCAAAAATTTCTGATGACCCTTTTTTTAGTCGTCTACTTTTTTACCGAAATTTTTTCCTGTTATTTATTTCATTTCGGGTGGTGTTTTATGCCTTTATTTCATGCTTTTTGCATCACAAAGTAGAAAATGCAATAGATTTTTTTCTGTATTTTCCATTTCGGGGGGGTGTTCAAGCACCCAAAACACCCCGCTGTATACGGCCTTGTGTGAAGCATCAAATCGAGGGACTAAAGGATTTGGGTAATTTATACCTAGCGTAGCCTATAGTTGGAGACAGTAAACTACAGTTAGGTTAGGCCGTTAGGAAAGAGGTGACGAATAGAAGAGACTGGTGTTCACGACTTATGTGACAGAACGAATTCACAATCAGTTACTAGTTTTACACAAACTGTCTACTATCTCGGTTTGTTTTCCCGCAATAACTGACTACTTTTCATGTCATGTCAATACGCCGACGTCGCTACGCGACGGTTGGCTACATGAGTGGACCAAAGTACTCCAGCAAGATCTATCCTTTACAGTCCACAATAGCGCCGCTCCTGGTAAACCGGTCCACAGCGTAATGTTATCAAGCCAGCATATTCTAGGTCTACCGCGACCGCGAACATCCTGACTACTTTCCTGACTACTATTCCTTCGAGTGATTTAGCAGTGTTTAGCATACTACATTGAGACAGAAAAATGGTTTTAAAAAGAATATTGTCACTTACTTCTGTATATCAGGATTAAACCAACCAGTGATGTTAGAAGTATTCCAACGCCAACACCAACTACCATATAACCCAATATCGATTGCCCAGTTCCTGAAATACGAGAAAATTACAAATGATGTTACGTTTAGTGAGAAACTTGTTTATTAACCCTTTACCCGTTCATTTTTAAATTTTAAGCCAGTTTTCAGCGGACATTCTCGGGGCAAACGGGTAAGAGATTAACACTGTTACAAAACAATGTCGCTCCTGATACCAATACCGCTGCCGCTATATTAATGGTCGTCTGGCATTGTGTCCTGGGCAGTGGGATCTCCTTGCCTTAACTTCGACTTGATATGGTCGCCACTCAGACAAACAGACTGCTCTGTTTGTCTGAGTGGCGACCATATCAAGTCGAAGTTAAGGCAAGGAGATCCCACTGCCCAGGACACAATGCCAGACGACCATTAATATAGCGGCAGCGGTATTGGTAGGACAGGCAGATAGATGGATCAATCAATCAATCATTCGGAATTTACATAGCGTCCTTTCAAGATTCCTACTCAAAGGCGCTCCCAACCGAAATCAAGAGAGAAAAACAGCCTTCGACAGGTTATGAAATTGAGAACAGTTTTAAAATGTGTCGCATAGTCAAGGGAGGACCATTCCGGGTTGTTATACCAACCACAGAGAAGGAACGGCTCTGCATTGTCGCAGAACGAGCGAAAGGAACCAATAAGTCACCATGGACAGCCGAGCGATGTGCGCGGCGGCATTATCGTCAATGTGCTACTTTAGTTAGCAATAATATTATTCACAACAAACACTCGAAGCTAGCCTACTTGTATTATTGCGATCAGACATTTCATCGCATGCAATCAGAATGCGTTGACAACCATCCAAAAAAACTTCTACCACAATCGCATCTTCTACTGCACAAATTTCGCCATTCTATGCTTGTAACACAGACAGCAACGCAGATAAAACCTACCTTCCTTACTGAAACCTTTGATTCTTATGTCGATTGTTGTAGAAGACATTTCAGATTCGTCTGCAACGCGATTCTCAGCAATGCATTCGATGGTGTAATTGTGGTCGACTTTCATTTTCTGGTTGTACAATGGTAAATGATGTCCAATGGCCAACGGTTCTTCTGTCCCTTGAATTCTCCAGGTATACCTGGGACGGGGATTTCCATCTGCATAACAGGTTAGAACTTCGTCCTGAGAATATTCATCCTTCTGCGGTGTTATTGTGGCATTTGTCGGTCCAACTGAAATAAAAGCATATAAACACTTCTAGCAAAGCACCGTGAAAATAAATGAAATCTAGTCTATAAATTACTACTGTAAAAATTCAAATTTGCACACCATTGATGTAATTATGTTGTTAAAGAATTAAAGAAACATGATCTGCGAGAATTCATAAAAATGTAGGCCTACGCAATACGCATACAATAAAGCGCCTATACACATTTTAAAGTTAGTAAGGCTATCCTAAAGAAGTAGCCTACAAGTAGCAAGTTCCCTCTGTCCGTGAAAAAATAATACAATAGCTTATGTTTTGTATTAGAAAGGTGATCTTTATAATCTTAAATCTCATTGAATTCGATAATCTCTTGGCAATTAAGATAAAAAAAGAGCGAAATAATCTTCAAATGACTTAGGCTATAGCTAGCTATGTAGTTTAGTAGTTAATTACTGCAAAACTGGAGGATTGCAGTAGAATTTAATGGGGTCTATTAATTAATATTTTTGTCAAACTATTTTGAGAATTGAAACACAAATAAACATCCGTGAACGGTTCTTTTATTACTAAGCGCTGAGCAATTGTGAATGAAGGAAGGTCCTTACGCGGCGTGGTGGATTCGAACCTCGAACCTTCCTGCTCCAGGGCAACGATTCCACCACTACACCACCGCGCCCCACACAATAATTTATCAGTTAGTCTTCATGAGCTAAATGGAAGGACATTACGAAAAGGAAAGGTATAAGTTACATACACAGAATATTTAACGTTGTGCTCCAGTAAAATAGATATTCCGGTACATTTCTTGCGCTGGTTTTGTTTACATTTTCTTTCGTTTCAATGAACAATGTCTTGCAAGTAATCAGCGCACCATTGTCTTCTGCATTGATTTGCAAATTGATGACAGACAATAATTTTTGCAAATTATGAGAAGTATTGATATTTTCAATAGTTGCATTTTCGTTCAAAGCATTTCCATCTTTTGACCATTGCATCGATGGAGTCCAATGTCCGGAGTAATTCACAGCGCATTGGAGTGCTGCATTATCGAATTTCGTGATGTTGATACCGGTTTCCGAAGCATTGCTAATGCATTGCGGATTTGATTCTACGAATAACAAAGTTTCTAAGCCTAAACGTCTCAAAATCTCTCTCGTGTTTTACCAATTTCTGCATTTCAGTGACTTCACTTAACTCTGATGCAGGAACTCTATCAATCAAATAATAATTTTCTGCTTTCACATAATTATGCACGGTTCTTTGGGAAATTCAAGACAGGATCCGTTAGTTAATTAACGGTGAAAGCGAAACAGACAGTAGCCTAATTAATCAGACAAACGGCTGTTGAGCGGGATTGGAAAGAAAAGCATCAGCAGACAACAGACTCAGGATCCTGTTCAATGCATCGATTTGCAATCACGAATGTTTTTCTATCAGCTGACTTAATTAGTCAAACGCAGTTGTCACATTGTTTGCTTTGTAATTTTGATACCCGGGAGAAGGACCTAAATAATAAATATAGGCTAGGTCTAATTATGTGCAATGTGTCGGTTTCGTTTTCTCTATAACCCAATTAAGTCGTTAAGTCGATCGGCTTGATGCTTGGTACAGAACTGTCACTCAGCACCCGTGTCACGATAAAGTCTTCCCTCGAAACAGAGTCTCCTCCGACTGAGACTCTGTGTTGGAAGAAATTTCCTAAGGTAGCCTAAAAGTATTATATTCTTGTCGAATAATTTAACTGTTTAACCTGTTCATCTATACATTTTATGCGACTATTACACTATTACAGTAGCCCATTTCAGGAGGAGACTTTATTTCTGAGGAAATATTCTCTCCCCGGAGACCTTATTTCAGAATATAGTCTCGGGGCATGGGGCCCGCAGAAATTTTTGCAGGAGGAGCAAAAAACGATGGTTATGATTAAAAATTTAATATTTTATAGCAAGAGGTTGAAACATGCATATTTCTCAGTTTCTTTTACTATTTTCAATATGAATAATATCTTAAGTGTGAAGAAATTTGCTAACAAATTAAAAGTAGGCCTATTAGGCCTAGTTAAGGATTGAGTAAGTTTCTAAAGGAGCGTACTAAGTCCAATTGACCCCTGAAAACTGACATTTGTTTCATTCAGTTATTCACTCATGCACCATCTAGTTAGGCCTCCTTCTATGTTTCAATCGTAGTTTATAGACTTCTAATGCACCAAGCGAAAGTCAATCGCAGGCATCAGCTTATTCGTCGAGTCAAAGGGATGTTCAAATACATGTAGTAGGCTAGTCAGAAGGCCTGAATCCGTTCGTTAGAGGGGGCAGAGTAGCTGTTAAGGTGGGTGTCATTTAGATTTTGAAGTTGGAAGATTCAAGGATCAGTTGAATAAAGGTATGAATTCTCTTTGGCAGGCGAGACGTCAGTTTTAGGTGGAACCCAATGGTCATGGTCACATTTTTTAGCAGGAACTTGAAAATGCAAGGCAGAAAATTAAAAGCATGTTTATTTTATAAAGGTCTCTAAACGTAGATTTCTTAGTTTCACTCTCTTCATCATAAGGGACATTAATTCTCGAACGAAAATAAATAAACGAGGTAGAAGTTGAAAAATCGATGTCAATTTTCTAGGGAGGCAAGTGCCCCCTTTTGCCCCTGTGTGCGGGCACCCATGTCAGGGGCAAATTTATTCTGGAACAGATCCACCGGGGAGAACCTGTTACAAAATAAAGTCTCCAGGAGTGACATTTGGGGGAATTCTGTCACGCATAACGGCCTTAGACTCGACGATGCCCAAGGCTGGGTACTGTGTAGGCCTATAGCTTACCGTGTGACTCCATAACATATCAAAGTCCCTTCATATTGCCAAAAAAATCGCATTCAGGGCATTCGTACAAGTGCAAAGTGTAGAAACCATTTTATGCCCCAACTACATTCATGGCAAGGAACACTTCAGGCAGTCTTGTGGCAGGATAATGACCAGGTTTTTTATCAGGTCATTTTCCCTCTTGTAAGCATTCTGGGCGATTCTAAGATCAATCTGCCTGGTTATGGAAGCTCCAATAAGGGTCCAACACATAGGCCTATGCAAAAGTTTATAATCATGATAAATTTGGTATGCTTAGTTTCCCAGTAATTCGACAATCATTTTTCTCCGTTGTTAATTCATTTTTACAATTAGAATTAGCAATGATAAAGAGAATATTCCTGTAGCGAATATCCCTGTTGCAAATGTGGCCCCCTAAAGTGTGGGCCCCTGTTCGGCCGAACATTTGTAGGCCTACATGCCTTAATCTGACCCTGATAAGTAGGCTTATAGAGATATAATGAGGAGATAATTAGACATGCATAGAGTTATAATGAGGAGATAATTGGACATGGATATGGCTGAGAATATACACAATATTGCATACATGTAGGGGGAACTCATGAATAGTTCACAGAGGAAGATAAGATATGTACAACTGTCACTCAACCTGTCAATCAGGAACAACTACACACATGGAGATACGGGGGGATAAATATTCATGAGGTGTCAGTCAGACGGCGCATGCAAGCACGCAACGACATGCCATTGGTGGCATACACCAGGAAGCGGACCAATCACAGAACACGTAACAGACGATTGGCTAGCACTGGGAGTCATACACGCATCAGACTATAAGATAGAGTGTAAAACTACATTCTGTCTGTCACCCCAGAGTTGTATTAAGAATAGGTAGTGTATTATTGGGTGACAGGGATTCGACGCAAGATTTAGTTAGATAGGTAGGTAGGCTGTTTAAGACTAAAAGATAATAACGGTGTGCTTTAGTTACGGATTCGAACACTTAGAATTATAGATTGTAATCGAACTGGTTTTGACCTGCGAGTCGTATTGAATACTCTCGCCGATCTTGACTGGCGTCGCCATATTTGTCTAATAATAATTTATATATAAAACCAATCACCGTGTCGTCTTTGCTAGCTAGGACTCACCAGAGTAGGTTAGCAAGTAAGTAACAGATCAGGATCACCCGTACTGGACTACATTGGGTACTCTACCCCACGGCTATAATCCCCTGCCGAAAGTTATATGACAGAGATATGAAATTGCATGAAAACAATAGGCTAATATTACCAAAAACGATCAGTTGTGCGCTGTGTCGTTCAGGTTGTTGCGGTGTCCTGTCTATAAGACAAGTGTAGATTCCAGCATCATTCAGTTGAATTGATTTGGAATTAATCGTAACAGATCCGTCTTCGTCAACATCGAAATCAAATGTTGCGTTTCTGGTTTTTGTCTCGTCCTTCCAATTTGTCCAAATCGACTTTTTGTCATTATTTAATGGTCTATGAATCGTCCATTCGCTGATTTTGGAAATGTTGTCCGGTTTACATTTCATTTGAACATTTTCACCGACAGTGACAGCAAAATTCCGTGGACGATCAGACAACTTAATATTAGATGAAGAATCTGAAAATGTGACAACAATTATACTAAAATACATGACGGCGATGCATTGTATGTTTGCTTCTGATCTATTTGTAGGAATTGCAATATCGGTTTATTTTACCTAAAATGAAATCTCTTCTCATGCTTTTCGGCATCCAAAAAATCAGAATATAGATCCAAAATATAGATCTATAATTTTTCGGCCTAATTGTTTAAATTTTTAAAGCTTATCATGGCTCATTATTATCTCTACTTACCAACAACATAAAATAAGTGAAAAAGAGCAACGAAAAACCTCATCTTCATGAAGTAAACTATTTTTGATGTTGTCTAATACATCAAAACAAAATCAAGCTTCACATCGAAAAGCAAAGTTATTGGTAGAGGCCTAAACTGTCCAATTAAACGTGGGAAGGGAAGTTTTTGGCCTATGTTAGCCTCATGGGCATGAGGGCGAAAGCGATTGTGTGCAGGCGAAAACGTAAATGGTCATAATAAACTCATAACAGCCTGCAAAACGATAATGCATAAAATTATGACGTGCAATAATGTAGACAGAAAATACAGAAACAAACTGCAATATTACACTCACTGTCAGTTTAGGTTGATACTTTCTTTTATAGGCAAGATATTTCAAGGCTATGAATAGTTTGAAAAGTGCATGGCAACATTTGTAATTCCGACTGTAAATCAAACATTTCTTTCAAAGTGAGCTGACAAATCCTGAACAACATGTAATGTAACGAAGACTACACTGATAATTAGAGCGTTAAAAAATTTCGATTAAGATTTTAACGCATTAATCGCACGCGTTTATTTCGCCTATATCCAATTAACATGAAATCAAAGGCAAAAACCCGTTTTAAACGGAAAGTTTATACTTAAAACCGATTATACTTTACTTTGCAAAATAAATATTACAAGAACGACATCGAATAAGCTATCATCGTATCAATTCGTCGCTCAGTTATAATCGGTTAATTTTTCTTATTAAACATCAACCCCAATAAATTTACGAAGCACTTCTACCAGTGCAATCCAACCAGATGCTTGCCTAGTGCAAGAAACCAAGAGAACAGAAGAAGTTTTGAGATAACGAAAATATGTGCTGGGGTACAAGCAAATAACAAAGTACGTTTCAATAGTCATGTGATGAAGGAAAAAGCTCAGGTTCTGGCCACAGCCGTCTATGATCTTGGGACAAGAAGATCATGTCTATCATGTAGTGGACAAAGAGAAGATAGGCCTACTGAAGTCAGCAGGCGGATGAGATCTCGAAGATACATGTAGCCTACTTGGGCGCTTGGCCAGAGTAGGACCAGAAAATTAAAGTGAGAACCATTTAGCTGTGGCTAGAATAAGCTTAAGCTTATGCATTTGTTCTCTGTTTGTGCAAGGTTTTCTGATCATCTGCCTACCATTCATTATCGCCCGTAGATGATAGAGGTTGCGTACGATATCAAGTAGGCATTAGCAACCTCCATTTTCTAGGGTAAAAGCACAACGCAACTAACCATGGTGTTTACATGTACACCGTGTCTCAATAAAAACTGTGCCAAATTGTTTCTGTCAGAACTTCGTCAAATTTTCACCAATCTTAATAACTTTTGGCAGGTAGATGGCAAAATGGCTGATATTTTATGCCATATATGAATTTTCCACCTCACCTGACTCATACCATCGCACTACCTTGTTAAACACAGATGTTCCAATTTCTCATATAACGCTTGAATTTTAACAATTAAAATTTGGCATAATGCCTAAATTTTGTCAATCAATTCGCTAGAGGGCGACAGATGTTATTTATTAAATTTCTAATTTTAAATAGTCTACCCTTAGATTAGCTGGCAAACGATTATTTACGACGTCGTATAAGTTACGTAACTGTTTATTTTAAGCTGCGCTATCGTTGATTAAAATGGTGTTTTCGAAGGAAGATAAGTTTTTGATCAAAAGTTTACGAGAACTGAAGGGTTACAGTTCTAGGCGTTTCCTTAGAGAATTTAAGACCAAAAACTGGACACGATGAGGTCTGGATTACTTGTTGGCAAAGATTGATTGCAATGGATCGGTTGGTCGCGTCGCGGGAAGTGGTCGTCCCCGCACTGCCCGTACTGATGGAAACATCGCCATTGTGGATGACATGGCATTGAGCCAAGAAGACGCCCCACGCACTCACCGCACTGTCCGACAGATTGCACGCGAGTCTGGCATCCATAGGTCGAGCGTCCATCGCATCGTGAAGAAGGAACTGCAGCTCAAGTGCTTAAAGAAGATCAATGCACAAGAACTGACAGCAGCTAACAAACTGGCGAGAATGACTCGAGCTCGGCAGCTTCTCGGCAAGTATCCGAGTCACATGGTGAACTTCATATTTTTCACCGATGAAAAATTATTCACCGTCGCTGCCCCAACCAACTCGCAGAACGATCGATTTTATGTCCGTCCAGGTACCTTAAAGAAGGACGTCAACGAAAACAGGCTCCTTCGAACAAGACCGACATTCAGCAAGTCGGTGATGGTGTCGGTCGGCGTCTCCAAGCTTGGCTGCACTGGAATCTATTTCATCGAACCGGGTGTAAAAGTGAATGGGGCATACTATCGCGACAACCTTCTTGCCCAGAAGCTATACTGCCAGACATACGCCGCTTATCCCAGGGCGAGGATTTTGTCTTCCAACAGGATGGCGCCCCGGCGCATCGAGCGCGCGACACCGTCTCTTTCCTGGAGCGAGAGACGCCCGACTTCATTCCTCCAACTCTGTGGCCGCCGAATTCACCAGATCTCAACCCGGTCGACTATAGCATATGGATTGTGCTGCAGGAGAAGGTTTACCGGTCCAGAATAGACAGTGTCGACGAACTCAAAACGCGTCTGATCGACGAGTGGGCGCGCTTTGACCAGTCGATTGTTGATGGTGCTATCGACCAGTGGCGTCGCCATCTTAGCGCTTGTGTCCGTGCATGCGGGGCACATTTCGAGCACCAATTCTAACACCTTTAAGCAGATCTGTCATAACAATTAAGAAACTCTGCAATTTTATTTTATTGCGTGCTAATTTAGTCGTCAGATAGTTTGTTGGAAGTATTAAAATTTAAGCGTTATATGAGAAATTGTAACATCTGTGTTTAACAAGGTAGTGCGGTGGTATGAGTCAGGTGAGGTGGAAAATTCATATATGGCATAAAATATCAGCCATTTTTCCATCTACCTGCCAAAAGTTATTAAGATTGGTGAAAATTTGACGAAGTTCTGACATATACAATTTGGCACAGTTTTTATTGAGACACGGTGTATATAGCCGATTGCGATCCACCGATGTTTCTGATAAGGGTGCCATCATTTTGCAGTAGTTGAGTTTACATATAGAGTCTACGTTCAGAAGGTTGCTTCATATTGTTATCTAAATGACTGACGCCGCAGTTTCATAATAGCATATACACGGTGATTCATAATAAACCGTTACCTTACATAAACTAACATAACTCATGTCATTAAACATCAATTTTAATAACAATTTCAGAATAATGACTCTTGATGCCATAGCCAAGTGCTGCATAAATTATTTCACATTCGACGCTATAATGACGCAACGTGGATGACGAAACCAATGACGTCACGACTATCTCGATGAACAAGCAATATTTCAACGTTCTCGTCAGCCACTGAGCTTGTATCATGCAAACCATTGAGATGTATGATTATCCTACGCTAGAGGGAATATCAGGCCTGTAAATCTACGTCGCTGTCTCTTTTCATACCGACCAATCACATACCATGAGAAATCCCCTATTCATACCGACCAATCATAGGCACCGCACCGTCGTGTGACGTCACTGGCGTGATTTCCGTTAATATAATAATAAGGTCGTTGGTGACTCGACATTTCCATGCAGAGGAGATAGGCCATACTCTCTCTAGCCTATATATTTTATATATATAGCGTACATCTCTATGATGCAAACCATAGATTGAATATTCGTGACTTTAGGTTTTAATATTCGTAAATATTCGTGAATATTAAGATTTTTTAATATTCGTAAATATTCGTAAATATTCGTTAACGAATTAAGGTGAACGATTGAAACCGCAATGTTACCCGGTAAAGCAGTTTAAGTTTCTGTATGTCTCTATGACATTCACTCGCATCCAGGGCACGGTTGAATTAAAATATGCATTGCGCTTAATATGCTGAGATCAGGATACATTTTGCTTGTAATCTGGCACTATTATTTTCTGCGTTGGCATTTATATTTACTCATCCTGCTACACTGATAGGCTATACAACTATTTTATCAATATACAGTTAGGCCTACTATTAAGCTTATAGGCATAATAGGCAGTTAAAGCTTATTTACAATTTAGCCTACTATTGCTGCTACTAGTCTTGCCAACTGTCATCGGTGAGGCAGTTCGGGGGGCAGAAGCCGCATGGCCACATTGACCAGACTCAGCAGAGACCTTGAAGGTTTTTTACAATAAAATCTATTAAAGTTATTGTCACTTACTGGTATGAGTCTATGCGTAGACTAACTCAATTTTGTACAATTCATCAAGTGAAAGTTAAACATTTTCATAAATAACAAAATAAGAATTAAGAATTAAGAATTTCTTGAAAGAACAAGAATAAATAATTTTTTGAAAAAACCCAATATTTTACGAATATTATGAATATTAAGTTGGCAGTTTTAATATTCGTTAATATTCGTGAATATTTGAAATTCTTAATATTCATAATATTCGAATACTCAATCTATGATGCAAACTTAGTCAATTTCATCTCGTTTAGCCTCTTGATGAGGAATTGTTTATTCTAGCAGTACCCAGTAACAATCCGAATGATCGCTTTTACGTATCTGCCGGTACACGGAAGAGGGCGTTCCAGCAAATTATTGTATTTTGCGGAATCGACCAACTTTCAGCAAATCCCTCATGGTAGGGCCTATCTGTAGGGTCTCTGCACTTGGTCGTACGAGCACATCCATTTCATTGAACAAACTTCCGCCCGCACTTCGGCAAACTTCCGACCCATCATACGAACTCACCAAAACTCCACCTCTCGCTATCTCTCCACAGGTCTTTCACTCAAAGCTGAAAACATTGCTTTTTCACAAATCCTATCCCGATTCCTCCTCTTCTCCTCACATCCCTCGGCGTTTCAACTCTAAACATCACCCACCTTAGCCGTCCATCTATCTGCCTGCCTGACTCTCCGGACTTGACCCCGCCGCCTATCGATTTTGCTTTGATTGAGCGCCTGTGAATAAGCTGGTTCCCGTTGACTTCGCTTTTGTGGACGCTGTAGAAATATCGAGTTTACGATTACGATTACGATTGAACTAGGTGTTGTTGTCAATGGACACTATTACAGAGATGTTCTACTAATAGGCCTACATGTAAATAAATTATGTGCAGTGATACAAAATTCAGACAGATACTTTTATCTGATCACCAAGGACATAATTGATGAATTTGACATCAGTCTCATGCAGGGACCTAACAAGACAGTGGCCCAGGGCCGGATTAAGGCATGTTCAACATGTTCGGCGGAACAGGGGCCCCCACACTTTAGGGGGCCCCCACAAATGTGTAAAAAAAATTTTGGGGGGAAAATTTCGGCCACACGACTATTTTCCCTAAAATTTTGAATGACTAAAAAAAAAGGTCATCAACTTTTTTGGCGGATGAAATGGTATGATTTTCCCAAAAGTTTCAGCAGATGACTAAAAAAAAAAAAAAAGGTTGTCAACTTTTTTGGCGGATTAAATGGTATGATTTTTCCAAAAAAAAGGTCGTCAACTTTTTTGGCGGATGAAATGGTATGATTTTTCCGAAAAATTTGAAAAATTTTCCGCAAAAAATTTTCGAAAAGGGCCCCCACAAAAATTCCCGAACAGGGCCCCGACATTGCTTAATCCGGCCCTGCAGTGGCCCTAATATTACACTTTGTTTCTTTATTCTCGACCAAAATAATTGCATGTCATGTGCAATTTCCAGGCTGCCATGATTTTATTATGACCCGTTACGTTTTCGCCTGCACATCAGACTTTCACCCTCTTGCCCACGAGTCTAGCATATGCCCCAAAAGAGACATTTGTCAATATCTCGGCTTTCAGTTCACTTGGAATCGTCATCTTGGTGTCAAAACATACACATTTCAGATCAAAGATCCCAATAGTGCCATCACAAAGTTCCCCATGACCTCAATGATGGCCATTTTCCGAAATGGTAGACCCAAAAAGAGGGATTTGCAAAAATCACATTTTGGACGGCCATTTTGAAAATGACCGCCATTGAGGCCAGATGAAGTTTTAGATGGCCCTATTGGAACCCTTGCCCCTAAATATGTATGTTTAGGCACCAAGATGACTCTTCTAAGTGAAATAGAAGCCGAGATATTTAAAAATCTGTATATCTGTCAGCCATTTTCCAAAATGGCTGACATTGGGGCCAGGTGACAAGTCTGCAATGGCCCTATAGCCAAATATTTTTCTTAGGACATGTTACGGGTATACACCAAATTTCATGCTTGTTTCACAAAGAGAGCAATTATTTTTCACCATCCCGATCTACCAATAGGATGAGTTACTGCTTTCTTGTTTAGCATCAAACCGATGTTCAATTCTTCGATACTAAGAATTACTTAACCCATTAGTGCCCAAAGTGGTAAAACCCAACAAATTAAGTTGTGGTTTCAGTAATCTCAACAACTTGGTGCAGTAACATGGCTGATAACTTGTTTATTGATTCGTGCTACATTATCAGTACTTTCCATACTGTCCGTTATAACGGACGTCGGGCACTAGCCCAGTGCTTAGGTTGCCATTGAGAATTAAGCCTACTTCTAATTTTATACAATGCTTGGTGAATGTTTTTGATGATTTGCAATATCTATTTACTTCATTAGCTAATTATCTTCATTTACCTAATGTCAAGTGCAGGGCACCAGCTTATTTGCGAGCGTTTCATGTATTGCGATAGTGCTTGTGGCTCTAAGGATAAAGGTTTGCTGGCCCATCCTACTGGAACCGTCTTCCTCACAAACTTCGTCTTGAGCTTCTTAGTCTCTCTCTCCCTTTGTTTAGGAAACGCCTGAAGACTATGCTATTCGTTAGCGGCAGTGCTATCTAGGGTCGGGAGCGCTACTGAATCTGTGAGCGGCGCTATATAAATGTTCAATTACAATTACAATTACAATTTCCATCACATTTCTCAAGCCTTGCAATGGCAGTTTGTGTTTCCTAGTACAATCCAATGATTGTTACCATCGCATTGTACATCAAGCTTACAGGACTGCAGCAGCACGTTGACCTTGGGTGGATGGTACGCCAAGCACTTGAGTACTGGATGGTACGCCATGACACTTGTGTACACTTACATCTGTTGCCTTGAATCAAATTTCTGCTGCCTTAGTGAACTTTGTAAGAGATACCAAGCTATGTCACACAGGTAGACTGATTGGACATCACAATTTCCGTTGCATGATTCATATCATGTTAGCATCGCGCCGATCTTACGTATCAACACATCGCTCATGCCTTGATTGTAGAGCAGGGACATGGAAGTTTGAAAAATAGACATGGCTTTCTTCGGGCTGTGTGACTATCCCTGCACACGACCCTCGTCCACCATCCTAAAAGTTCATGCACTAAAGACTAACTATAGGCCTACTAAGGATTATGTTCTATACAGGGTGGGCGCATCTTGAACCAAGTGCCAAACAGAGGAAATCAGAAATGAGCCAAAGCCTATACGTCGGGAGGGGATGGTCGGCCGGCGAGAGGACAGACAGGGATGTAGTCCGGTCTCCTCTGGTGGGGGGGGGGGAAGTTTTTTACAACACAGCGATCACGCCAGCAAATAATATAATCAGTATAGTGAGGCGTGATACTAGTTCTTTGCACCTGGCTGCTATGGGTTTCAAGGTAAATTGACCTGTGTACATGTTCCTCAAGTACAGGTTCCTTCATTACATGCCCCACCGTACCCAAACTCATGTCAAAAGTGCAAAAGTCTACAATATTCATGTCAAAATAGTGAGTCGCCAGTCTGAATAAACTGCAGGCTGATGCTTACTTCATATTACAAGTAATGCAATGACGGTGGTAACTGCTGGAACAATGGCGCATAGAGACTTACTGTAGGAAACGTCATCTCTGGGCTAGTGCCCGACGCCCGTTATAACGGACGCTTACAATGCAATCGAAATTTCCTTTGGAAAACTTGCGGCAATTGGGATAATATTTTGTCAGGATATTGACCCATATGTCTACTATAAAATACATTTTCACTTTCTCTAAATTCCTTTTGGTTCAATACCAATCAAAATTATAATAGCTAAGGGTAGCGAGGATTTTCGACATGCTGCAATAGACACATTAGCACAAGCAATAAAATATTTCTAACCCACATAATCCGGCAATCAAAATAGTGGAATCTATAGCCAATTGACCCACCAATTAAAAAAAATAGTGAGGACTATATTATACAGTTAGCTCTAATTTTGACAACGTGTTTTCTGAGCGTCCGTTATAACGGACGTCGGGCACTAATGGGTTAAATAGCAAGACTAAGCAATTGATATGTAATAACCAAAGAATGGGTGAACAAGATATTTAGAACATAATTGATGTAATTCACATCAGTCGCATGCAGTGACCTAGCTGACATTTAGACTAACGTTATATTTTGTTCCTATCATTATCTTCACTCTTCAACCTACATAATTGCACATCATGCGCATAACCGTTTGCCAGGATGTCACGATTCTACGATGAATAATTACGTTTTCGGCTGAACATAATCCGCTTTCACCTCTTGCCCATGATGCTAACCGATGCCAATTATATGCCATCAGGATGTGTAATTACGCAGCTTAGGCCTCAACCAAATGCATCTCTTTTCAGTTTGAAGCTTGATTTTGTACGGGTGTATTAGACATTAGACAACTGAACAGGCAAAATGGTTTACTTCAGGAAGATGAGGGCTTACGTTGTCCTTTTGCAACTATTTTATCTTGTTGGTATGTAGATTTGATAATTTAACCATGACTTGACTCTTAACCCTCGGGTTACCAAAAGTTTTTGCACACTAGTGACAAGTCTATTTTAGATATAGGTTTAATCAAGATAAAATTTGTGGGGCGCGGTGGCTTAGCGGGTATGGAGAAGTGGTCAAGTGAGAAATAAGCGTAGGTGTGTGAAAGCGAAGAAGTGCAGAAGTCAGGAAATCAGAAATAAGACATATGGTGGATAATCGCAGGAGTGAATATCTGGAAAATAATAAGTGAAGGAGAGTAAAAGTGCAGAACGATGAATAAGGAGAGAGATGTAGGATATAGAAGTGAAGATTTGAAAGAGTGAGGAATTGAGAAATTACTGTAGAAGTGTGGAAGTGAAGAAGTGCAGTAGTGAAGAATTGGGGAATAAGTGCATGCACGTGGTCTTTAAGCCGGAAGGTTGCAGGTTCAAATCCGCCTCAAGCCGCCTTGTAGGGATTTTTCCTTTACTGGCAACTCCTCATGAACTTCCTCTTAAAACTCCAAATCAGTGTCCGCGCTGCTGTCGGTAGCACTTCTGAGTAGTAATCTTGAAGGGGCGCTATGAAAATTGCGCATACATACAAAGAGACATGTAGATATATCAACAATCAATATGAAACACGAAATTTATTTGGAAAACACCCAGACTTGTCCTAGATGCTTATCCCGGGTGTTTATTTGACCAATTCAGAATAATATAATTATTAGATTATTTTAATTTTTTTCGGCTGCAGACTTAAGCCATAACATTAGGCCTACTGGTCATTGCAAATCAATATCACAATTCCAACGATAGATAAACAGCATCATCGCCATCAACTAACATTCTTATTACATTTTTAGAATCTTCATCTGCTGCTAAGTTGCCTGATCGTCCACGGAATTTGGCTGTCACTGTCGGTCAAAGAGTTCAAATGAAATGTGAACCGGACAATAACAATAATAATACTATTTCAAATACTTCCAAAATCAGCGAATGGACGATTCATAGACCATTAAATAATGAAAAAAAGTCGATTTGGACAAATTGGAAGGACGCGACAAAGAAAAGAAACGCAACATTTGAGTTCGATATTGATGAAGATGGATCTGTTACGATTAATTCCAAATCAATTCGATTGGAGGATGCTGGAATCTACACTTGTCTTATAGACAGGTCACCAAAACAACCTGAACGATACAGCGCCCAACTGATAGTCTTTGGTAATTATTTTAAGGCAATGAAATTTATTTTCAATTTTACTATAATAGGCTACGACCTTTAAGCGATGAGAAGGCTGAAGCACGAATTTTACATCGTAAGGTTATTCTTAGAATTAAATTTATTCGATTTGTAGGTCCTGTGAGCTTATTCCCTCACGCGTAAATCTTCCAGTCTCTTCAGTTTTCACTAAACGTTCTACGCTGACTATAGCTATAGGCCTAACCTAAGCGAACTTTACCGTGGTAGCTAATGGCTAGTTATAAGTATCTATTTCTCTAACTTTGTTACGCACAATCAACGACAAGTTTCTCGTATTTTTGTTCCTCAAAATCCAACAGTAACAAACAAACACAAAGGCAATGTAAACGACTATTTTACCTGTGTGAACACAACTCAACGTTTAAACTTCCTATGCACGGTACTCTGTCATCACTCTTTCACTCTACAATAATCTTCTACACTCGACTGGCACTCATACCAAAGCCTATTATATCACTCCTAGCGTAGGACCTACTAACACCCCTCCTTCAGTCGCTATGTCCCTCTCGTTTAGGCCTATATCTTTATGTTTGCTTCTTTATTTTAGTCTATTTTACGCACATGTGATGCTTTTACCAACATCGACATGTTGCTTTGCCTAGAATCAGATCCACAATGCAACACCAATATATCAGAAGGAAAAGGAAACATCAAAGAATTCGATTATATTGCTTTCCAATGCGCTGTGAATTACTCGGGACATTGGACTCCATTGATGCTATGGTCAAAAGATGGAAATGCTTTGAACGAAGCATCTGCTGTTGTGAATATCAGTATTTCTCATGAAGTGCAACAATTATCGTCAATCATCAATTTTCAAGTCAAGTCAGAAGACAATGGCGCGAAAATTACTTGCAAAACATTGTTCATTGAAACGAAAGAAAATGTCAACAAAACCAGCGCCAGAAATGTACCGGAATATAAGTTTTACTGCAACAGAACGTTAGCAGTGCAGTGTAAGTGTTCCATCCATCTTCTTAACTTTATTTTTTGCGTAAAAATCTCTTTAGCACAGGGCTAAATAATCTGTCATAGTCACATCTGCTAATGTTGCAGCTTCATTGGTCTCGCTAGACTAGCCTTATAATTCTAAACCTCATCAGTGAATGGCGGGGTGCTTAGTACCTTCAGCAAAATGATGCAAATCCTTCGCTAAAAAGTTGTTCAACGCATCGATCGTAATTAAAACAGCGGTGCTTAATTAATGCGTGATAGGCCATAATAGACTTTTATCATGTGGAATTATGAATTTGTAATTTCTGTTATAGGGCCTATTCATAAAGGCACTACTGTATGTAGGCTATATTAAAGCAGCACAAATTTGTCTTTATTCTGTTTACTGCAATAATTAGTTCTTTCTCTTACACTGAATCAAAACGAAATTAGAGGCTATCATTCAACATAGTTTGTTCTTTTCACAAAGCCCTTCATTGCGACGCTCTATGATAAATATTATATAGGCCTAATTAGGCTGCTTAAAGCGTCCGTTTTACATAATTATTAAACTTTAAAGCCACGAAGTTTAATGCAGCCAGTTATTGACACTTTTTAGAGAAAAACTAAGTAAGTGAGACTATTTTATGTCGGTCGAGTGTAGCATTATGACTGCGAAGTTATAATAATAACTAAGGATTGCCTTGTTACATGTGATGCTTTGCTCCTCACTGAGCAAAGTGAGTATTGCGTGAATAAATCTTACGATAATTATACAGTAAGCTTATAGAGAATTTTTTTCACTAATGCTAAAAAAAACCTAATTCTAAAATTTTGATCCTATGATAAAGTTACTGACGGTGCTTTACCGAGAAGGGATCTTGAACTTAGTTTCAGAAAGCACTTGCGTTTGCTGTTAGTTCATATCCTATGATTCTCATTGCAGTTGGACCGATGAATGTTACTATAACACCTAATAAAGATGTTTATCGATGGCAAGACGTTCTAAGCTGTAAGGCTAAAGGAAATCCATATCCTTCGTACACCTGGAGAAATGTAAGAACACAGGAGATGATCGCAGATGGACCTCAACTTGCTTTGAATGAGGCGGGATTGGAAACCAAAGGACGTCACGTCATAGAATGCATTGCTAAAAATGAAGTGTCCGATGAATTCAAACAGTCTTCTGCTAAGATCGATTTCCTAATCACAGGTAGGCCTAACTCAAAAAATACAATTTATGTAGGACATTGTCGGTAGGCTACGAGTGTGCTTGTTTGTTTACTTAGAATCACGAGCCCGGTGGCATGAAATTCTGCAGCATTCAATATTAAAATCCATATTAATGTAAAGAGCTCATAATTTTTTGGCAAATGCATAATTAAATGTGTCCCGACATATGAAAAGGTACCATAAGTCGGCGTACGGTTTCACGAGAAATCGCGCATAATGACGTAGGGGGAATATAATTTTAAATTTGAGCAGATTTAATGAAAATCAGTCTTATGGATTTGGGTTCAATTGTGACACATAGACCAGCTATATTGGCTGAACCTGAGTTATATTTGATTGCCACCATTACGAGGTACTCATAAATTGTGCCCATTGAAAAACAGTTAAGGATTTCTGTGCGAATTGTCTAGACAAAATGTGTCGTGTTTTAAAATCAAATTTCCCGAAAATGTCCAGTTCTCGTGTTAAGCCATGTTATATCTTATAAGTCGGTCATTTATCATCCAATTTTTATCTGGTTTTCAGCAAAATTTTCAGCTCACTTAGCTGGTTTGTGAAGGCATAATAACTCCAAACCCGACTTATGGTACCTTTTCATATGTCAGGACACAAATTTTATGACATAGGCTAGGTGTCATAGGTAGGCATACTAAGTAGGCATACTAGGCCTTTAATATAGGTCCATTGGAATTCGTGGCAAATTGTAGTAATAGGCCTAAAAATCAAGTGTACGATGAAATCAAACAGTCTTCTGCTGCAATTGATATCATTGTCTCAAATAATTCAGGTAAAGAATTTAGTCCAGAATCAACGACTATATGTTCTGAAAACGTCGCATGTATCAATGTATGCTTAGTTTTAATATTATGCGCATGTATTATAAATGTATGTAAGGTAAATTAGTTTCATAATGAGGTATAATCGTAGTCTACTTTCAGTTTTATTCACAGCCACTGTTCTTGATTAGTCACCAAACAAATTACTTGATTTGATTTTTTTTATTTGCATGACATTGCATAGGCTTTGAATGGTTCTAGGACAAAATGGTAGCGGACAAAATGGTACGGACAAAACGGTCTGGATAAATTGAAGCTGGATGATGGTATTTTTTGCTGAAATAGAGGGTGGATGCCTTGGGGGGGGGCAGAAATACAGTTCTAGTGAAGAAAAAAAACCGAGAAAAGGAAGCCGGATTGGCGAATAAAAATGTGTGAGAAATGGAAGCTGGATTGATGTCTTTCATTCATGTGTTTCACGATGTATCCAGCTTCCATTTCAGCCATAAGATTCCTTGAGCCAACCTCTATTTATAATGCATCTTCCATTAATCCAGCTTCTATTTCAGCTTTGAAAATATCCTGATGCAGCTTCTATATCTAAAGCGTTAGTTTCATCAATCCAGCTTCCATTTCCTTCGTCCAGCTTCCATTTCACATGCGTCTTTTCATTAATCCAGCTTCTATTTCATTTAATTAAAAGCTATAAAAATTCACTAATCCAGCTTTCATTTCATCCATACCATTTTGTCCATACCATTTTGTCCGTACCATTTTGTCCGCTACCATTTTGTCCGGTCACCATGTAGGTATATCTGTATATGGTGCACATTGTATTTATTCATGGATAATTATATATGGATATATGGATGTAAGCATACAAGCATTTGTGCACGTATGCATTGCGTGCCTACATACATGTGCATCTAGGTCAGTGAATATCGTTTTTAAATTCTCGTTAAACGTTGTCTACACAAATTATCACAATCATCAATAACCATGGACTCAATTAGGGCGTTCGATGTCATTTTCACTATCCTCCTCCACTGTTATCTGTCCATTGCGTCATATCTCAGCTCTTGAAGTAGGCTAGTGGTTCTTAACCGGTGTTCGACCGAACCCCTGGGGTTCGATGAGCCAATGCCAGGGGTTCGGCAGAGGTCCTCTGAAATATATACATATTCAGTGAAAAATTATCTGCTATTTTTTCAACTTTTATTTAATAATTTTTCTTGTAAACCTTATTAAATTTAAACTGTTCATCCTGTTAACCTTTTTTTTGGTCTTACTGCACCAGTGCACCTCCCGATAATTAACACCAGCAGGCATCTTTCTGTGAAGTAATATAAGGTAGGCCTATTACCGATAAGATATGTAATTTTTCGTTTTTTTTCTGCAGCAATAGCATCGTATGACGTACGCTAAAAGCAACTATTACCTTTTTTCTTATAGACTATACGTATACCACAAAGTGTGTCGAGCAAAAAAGAAAAATTATTGTTCAAATTTTAGGGGTTCGGTGAATGGTCATGGATATCTCTTGGGGTTCGGCTCCCTTGAAAAGGTTAAGAACCACTGAAGTAGGCTATATCGTCAATCCATTCCCTGTGAGGTCTTTCTTTCTTATTTTATCCATCCTTCCGAACATTAATGTCTTGATTTTCCTGTCGTTGTTCATCCTGCATAATTATACGACCAAACAATCCCATGTTCATTTGTACACGAAGGTCTTACATAATTATCTGACTAGACGCGTCTTGATAATTTTATTAGATCGCATGCTTTAAACTTAAGTTGAGTGACGTATAATAGGCCTAACGGTGAATAGTAACTCAACGACATTTGAACCAACAACGTCTCCTTGTTAACTTTGTGGTGCAACTGTCATCAGAACAGCGACTATGTTTTTTTAATCACCGTCTAACACAGTCAGCATACCTTGTTAAATGTTCAGGTTATTCTTATTTAATGATTACCATCTTGACGGGAATTATATGTGCCGTTTTGTTACTGATCGTCATTATCATCGGCAGAGAACGCATAAAAGGTAGGCAGACTGCATACAATTTCTCCTTGTGTTGTTCTACGTGTTCGTCTAAACACACGATGTCATTATTTCATCCTCAATCAATAGAATCTTCCTACTTTGATAAAGTTTAATATTGTAATCGAACGACATAATAATATAATGATTGGTTAATGCAAATACAAGGTATGGTACAAAGCAGCCAGAAACACTGTAGGAAATAAGGATTTTTGATGCAACTGGGCCTATACGCTGCACAAGAATAGTGTTTCAAAATTAATAGTCAACCAGCTTTAACTTGAAGCTCTTAGGTGAAAGTTGTGGGTATTCAGCAATTCAACCCACATGAAACAAATTTTTAAAAAAAACCTACCTATTTACTTTTACAAAGATAGGCCTATTGCCGAATAAAAGTTAGCCTATAATTGATTTGTAGCCAATTATTAGTGAATTTTATATCTGCACGATTCACAGTGAGCCTATAATTGATGCATTGCATCTGAACTCTTATTTTAGGATGGATTGGCAAACTGTTGACTGTGTGTCGACGAGGACCGACGAATGAACCTGACATTCTTCTAAATGGCGAAGTCATTCAAAATGGTCTGTAGCGTTATAGTATAAAAATATTATTAACTTTATCATTGGTCAGTATAACTATAACACCCATTTTTAGTCCATATATAAAGGGACTTATTCTACTTTTTCTTCTTCTACCTTCATCTACGATGATGCACAAACGTCGATCGCTTCAAGGCCTCTAGTGTTTCCGTTTTGTAGATGGATAATTATGGTCTTGATGCAGCCGTCCTCTTTTCTCAGGCATTTAGACTGGCGCTGCTGTAGTTTTGAAGTTTGTCACTGATCAGTCCAAGGGTTGTAATAGGCCCTAATAGAGAACGTAGACTCTTAGAACTACACCCATCTCCCGCTGTTTTTGACCTAGTCCTACTTAATATTTTTCATGCAAAAAGACATAGCCTACATGCCGGTTTTTCTTCTTTCTTTCGTATTCATGTCTTTGCCTCACTGTGTGCTGTGTGTGTTTTTTTCCGTGCCCCTCAATACTTGCTGTGTAAGCATTTATACTTTTCCGTTTCCAGGCGTTTCTTTGAACAACGACTTTGAACCTTATGGATACTGTGCAATTCCAGCAGAAATGATGGCCGTGGGTGAGTTTAAAGCTCAACAGTTACTGTAGGCTACTGTAACAGCGTTGCATCGTAGGCGCATCAGTAAGTAACCGTGACAGCGATTGTGTCTTTGTGATACTGCAGGCCTACAAGCCTTCAACCTATTGGCCAGTAGAAAAACAAGACTTTGTATTTCAAATAGGTAGTTCTACGATGTAAATGCAATCGTAGACCTAGCCTACGTGTACGTGAATTGTTTTGAAGTGCATAAGAAACACAGGTTAAAAAACAGAAAGAATATGGAATTCATTGCGTACTGTTCAAGACCGACAAACCTAAGCTGCAATGTAGATGCCGAAACAACCGGGTTCTTATGTATCTGAGTCAAGAAACCAAGAACCTGGAATTTAGACGCCCTTGTAGCTGTGTTACGGAGCCATTATCGCCATAGAAATCGTGATTGTTATTATTACTATTTTTATTTTTGTTACCCGAGGTATCTCAGATCTCTCGGGATTTCAAAAAATTATCCGCAGACTTAAAAAATGGTATTCTGGAACGGCTGTTGTTATTATCATTAATGGATTAGACCGTGATACAAAAAGTTACTGCGGTTTGGTATCTGTGAGAAATAGTAAACTATATCTCTTTATATCTAACTCGAATGGGAGAGCTGTTTAAAAGTCATTGATACTATGTGCAAGAAAGCGACATGATTCTGTTACATCGAATTTCAACAAAAGGATAGCATTATAATAATATATTATCCCAGTTGCGTCGGGAGCTCTTCTGAATAGATAGTCTAAAGGGATTATAAGTGCTCCTAAAAATAAATGAGTAACAACTAAATCGGTTGGTGTAGAGAACAACAATGCCTTAAAAGTTCTTCAGCCGTAAGCTTATAATTTTATATGAAAAGTATTAATGGCCTAAAATCTAATAACTTTAGGAATATAGGCATTAACTACAGTAACATTCTTGTAAGGGTCCGCCGCGAACCAGAATGCTGCGGCAATGGACGAAAAATTCCCGGTATACGCTGAGATCAACAAACCGAAAAATAGTAAGTAGCCTAAGCCTCTACTTTAGTCATTTCTAAATGAGACAAAGATGTTAAAATACCAGCTAAGAACAATTTAAAAATTAGGCTTAACAGACAATACTGATTTCTTTGATAATAATATTGTGTTGTTGCATGTAGGGTTAGCCTAACTGGGCCGATTAGGCCTATCACAGAAATTTACGTCGGGATATAGTTTGTTATCGTTCAGACCGTCAGGATGTAGAATGCCTATTTCGAATATAAATAGTCTAGACCTTGTAATAGGCCTACAGAATGCTATAAAGCCAAATTTCATGGAAACCTTTGATATTAATTCTGCCATTTCTGATAACCTTAGAGGGTGCGTGCAACACTTACAACCAGGGAGTCGTAGCAAAGGCGCCAACATCAACAAAAATGGTATGATATTTTATCGCTGATCTGAAATAATTAATGAAGGCCTAATGTTGCGTCACTCGACTACAGTAATTGTCAGTCTCTGGTTTGCAGAACTGTAACGGATAGAAAAACAAAATTTAATGTCTTTATTCAGTTAGTTGCTAGCCTAGCATAGGCCTACTCTTCGGCTCAAATCTACCAAAGAGAAACTATTTAATTAATTATGATGCGGCAGATAATCTCAATCGTGAGTAAATCTTCTTCTTTACGTTCTCTGCCAAGTGGCAGGTCCAAACGTCCAATGTTTCCACTTTTCCCGCTGTTGTGCCATGTCCTTCAATTCTCTGTATCCCTCTTCCATCATCCCGTCCAGCAGTTTTTGCCTAGGCCTTCCTCTACACCTCTTTCCCTCCAATCTTCCTTCAATTATTTCTTTCTGCAGTGAGTCACCTCTTATTCAGTTAGTTGCTAGCCTAGCATACTCTTCGGCTCAAATCTAGCAAAGAGAAACTATTTAATTAATTATGATGCGGCAGATAATCTCAATCGTGAGTAAATGTGCAGCGTTTAATCTAATCCCCCTGTTTTGGAGAGGGAGATTCTTGAGGTTTCAGTGGGCGGAGGGCGCGGAAAACGGCCGCTTTGGGCGAACAGTATCCGCTAAACCATAGGCCTACACCATCGACATCCTTCGACTGGGACTGGAAATATTTCTGACGACTGTTTTTCTTAGTATTTCGGTCACAATTTCCGATAAACATAATAATTCCGATAGTAAATTATGACCTTTTTTCTTTTTTACCGGAAATTTGACAGATTATGCATGCGCGCAAGGGCTTTTCAAATTTGTTGGGGAAGGGGAAATTTTACGTGTGCCATTTTTCTGTTACAACGAAGCACTCTTGAATGCGCCGGTGCCATGCGCACTCCTAAGAGTGGCGATTTAGGTATTTTGAATTTGCATTATTTTATTAATGCGTCTGAATTTTTTTTAGAGCGTTGGACGTGATGGCACAGTCTATGAAGATCTCGATATAGATAGAGGTCTTCACAAATCAGAGGCTTCTGGATCAATGCCTCAAAATCCAATGTTCAATAAATCGGAATACGTCAGCATTGACCACACAGTGGAACCACCACCTCCACCACGACCTCCAAAGAGAAAATGATCCAAAATGATCTTCTAAAAATTTATTGGCACTGATGAAGCTTTTGCCTTTTAGCATTGTGTTTAGAGTTCATATTTCACATTCTCGCTTCATCATTTGTGTTACTGACGCTTGTTAGTTTTTCTTATCGATACGGTAGTTAGTCAATATTTAGTCTATAATTAAAAGTACAGATACAGTAGGTCTATTCAATATAACAGTGTAGGCCTATGCTTCGCAGATTATCTAAAAATCATTGCAATGGTGAAGCTTCTGATTATTATCATCAATGTCTTTCCAGTTCAAATGTCACAATCCCACTACGCCATTGTAGCTTTTTAACCTGATCTGTCACTGGGAAATTTAATTACAGGTAATAGCAAAAAGTTCATTGTAGGCCTACATTATAACTATATTATAGTATAGGCCTATTATACTCCGAAGGTCATCTAAATATAATCTAACCTCAAAACTGCGCATGTGTACTTTTCTATATGGTGTACATTAATAAACCTATCTATATACCCTCGACGTATGATTAAAATGTTTTACATGTAGAAATGCATGCCTTCGAAAAAACTGCGTGACCGAAACTTCAGTGTAACATAATATTTTAGCCTATGGCTACAGTACTGTATTGCAACACTATTTTAAATATCATACAGAACCATGCATGCGTCATTGTTTAGATAGAATGATTATATTTCCCCGCCATGTGGCTCAAGTGTAGCTCTAAAAAAATTAAAATTCATGACTGAGAAAGAAAATTCAACATTCCTTCTACTCTTAAACGGCGATTGTGTTTTAAAAGCAATGAATATTTAGAGTGCTTATTGTGTTTAAATTTATATCCTTGCTTGTGGTATCGTAACTGACCGATGACTGTTAGGCTACAGTAGGCTAATAAGCTGCGTATTTGACCGACTATTCTGCAGTTCTCATAACGATGTGAGAGAACCGGTGAGACCTGATGCACGTGCCTCCTCGAGCCTCGTACGTCTTGGCGGTACTTTTTTCTAAACTGTTTCCTTTCATTGTGCTCAGATTAGTTTTATCAAGATAACGATAACAAAGATGGCTGCGTTCCTGTTCAGATTTATAGTTCAGACCTACGTAAGCTTCAGCAGTGATGTCTCGAAGTAGTAGGCTAGCCTAACTGGTTTGCTAATGCCTAATGGACATTGCAAGTTCGCACAATCATTAAATGCTTCACAGAACATCAAAGACGACTGACGCAGCCAATTAAGATGTTGTATTCCAGTAAATTTCTCACAAACATTTATTTATTTACAACCGTTTGCGGAACCCTTGTGCTCACCCTGTGTCACCCTTGGGATCCGCGGAACCCTCTTTGTGAAACGCTGATCTAACTATCTGTGCCGTTGGTGAAGATCTTGATTAGCACAGAATTGTTTATCAATGGCTCATACCTGATTATCGGATCACACTTGCTATGACTGAATGGCACCGATTGATTAAGCTTGCTGCACAAATTCAACTTGGTTAGTTGCTATAGCTGCAGTTTGTTTTCTAAATGCAGAGTGGGCAAAATGACCTCCTAAGGTTCGATGCCAAAATCTTGGCGAGATGTAAGAATCTTTAGACCTAAATAAAAAATTCCGCCTTAGGGCTATAATTAGGCCTATAGGCAATGTAAATTTGCGTAGAATGGCTAAATTTCTCAAAAGCATTTTAAAGTAATTACTTAGCCTAATAGGCGTCCACCCACTTTTTTGACGATTCAAAAACATAACGCAACAAATGCAAACATCAAGTCTCATCTCTAAATAATGATATCTATGAGTGTGTTACAAGATCATGTAGGGCATTGTAGGCTATCTCGGATATGTGCTGCATATTTTAAAGGCTAATATTTTAGCCTCAAATTGCCATCACATCATACATCTCAGTCCCATGCTAGTTTGCAGAAAATATGGGTCAGTTAGCAAAGCCTATAATTTTTTTACTTTAAAACGTACCTGCAAAGCTAAGCTCTGTATAATTATAGGCTGCAACAGTTTAATATATATATAACAGTACGGTATGAATATTTTGCTACCTATGTCCAATGATGGGATGCGGCGGTGTAGGGAGCATGTTTGGAGCCTTGGAGTCGGTGTCACGGGATATTCTATCCTCCTTTTAACGTCTATCCGGGGGATGAATTGATCTATTTCCCTGGATGGAATACACCAGTAGGCCTATTATAGAGATAGACTACCTGGGGGATAAACCAATGTATCACAATTACTGAAAAATGCGTATAAACGAAAAAGTTCTGTTGTATGCCTAATCAAAATTTAAAGAGACTCTATTATTTTGTTTAAGTGTCCTAAGCAATGTTCAGAACAAGACAACTCTAACTTATTTCAGTGTTATTTAGTGTTCAAAATGTTCTAAGTGCTCTAAAACCAAAGTAAACAAAATTAGTTCTACCTATCAGGAATAAACATTCCTGCTAGTGTCACTGGTCAAAACAAAGCAAATGGAAGCTAATTTGCAAAATAAAATACACACGGAAGTGACTTTTGCAACTTCTCCTCATCTTGGGATACGATTAATGCGGGGACCTCTATTTATGACACCGGAAGGTTGCAGGTTCGAATCCACCTGAAGCCGCGTAGGACCCTGAGCAAACCATCGCTAGCATTATGGCTCATGGCATCTGAGTAGAAAATCTCGACGCCGCTCTATAACGAGTACTCGGGGCATAGCCTACATAATTTTGTTTTTGCGTTCAATAGTAGATCCATACTCGCCCAACTATAATGTTGAACAATATTTATTAGCACAGACTGAGGTATGTATGCTGCCAAGGCCTTAGCTAAGGGATGTTTTGGGTGTTTGAACACCCCCCGCCCCAATGGAAAATGGAAAAAATAATGTAATGCATTTACTAGCACATGATGTAAAAGCTATGAAATGAAACCATGCAAACACCCCCGAAATAAAAAAAATAAAAAATAATAGCACATAATGAAAAAAACATGAAATTGTGTGGTAAGAAAGCCGTTTCCGATAACCAAAAAAGGTCGTCAGAAATGATTATAATCCGCCGAAGAAACACCCTCGAAATCAAATCCTGGCTACGGCCTTGTATGCTGCCCAATATTAGCATAGACTGTGGTTGTCTCTGACACTTCACCCTGGTGGATTGCATCATGGCTTGTACTGACAGCTTGTAGTGGACAGTAAACAGATGATTCTTGAGCAGCAACTGGTTTAACCGTCAACGCGCTGTAACCTCCGGAATCATCTTCGTCTGAAAAAGCAGAGGTGACAACTGCCGTCGTAGCTGTTGATTGCGGTGAATCGATATCCGTTTCGTGAATTGATTCGTAATCTGACGATGACCTTTTAGTCTTCACATTAGTTTCTTTCGCCTGCATTCTGGATTTCCCTACAAGTCAAGAATGTGTATGTTAATGGAATACGATAGAAATAAGGATAAGGATGTTGGATATAATATATGTCATGATATGATAGGATTCCATTATAGTCTACAGATAACTGACATTCATGAGTGTTTAGCGCTACCTGGTGGAAAACTCGCCCCAAAAATGTGATGTGTAGCCTATTCTTTCCGATTTATGAGAAACTTTCGCGAAATTATTTGGATGCAGGTCATTTAGGGGTGAACTAACATAAAGTCGGGCACCTTTTGTTCAGACCGACGCCACACCGTAACGGAAAGTCATATATAGAAAATTTAAAGTGTGTTGTATAGCTTATCATCTCATTCAACTAATTCAGTCAGTTAGACCTGGCCAATTTGATATAAACTCGACCAGGAGTGTGTCAAGTACTGCGAGCTGACTAAATTTGACTTTTCGGTTTTTCAGTCAAAGCTGGACACTTTAGTTGGCAAACTCGGACAACATAATATGCCTATACGATCCTATGTTGTTAGAGTCGGACAATCAATAAACTGAACAATTTGTTGTTAAAGTCGGACAATCTCCTATAGCCTAAACTAAACAATTTTCACTTATACGACCTTATGTTGACAGAGTCTGACAATCCATAAACTAAACGATTTTCAACCAGATCCGTGCCTAATTTAACTGAAAGATAACATTTAACATTGAAAGTAACTTAAATAAAATCAACCGAATGTCAGTATAGGCCTGCCTACATTCAATACAAAGGTTGCACTAAAGAGCCTACTAAATGTTCAATCGCCACAGTCCGCCATTGTTTTCGTTCCAGCAATGTTTGTAGGCTACAGTTGACAGAACATCTACTAAGAGCAGTTTGCAAGACCTTTATTAAGCAACTCAGTGAAGGCTGTAGCAACCTTAGTGACCTAAACTAGGCCTATTATGGGGTCTTCGTAACAGTGCATCAGACGAGCATGAAAAATTTATCTGCAAGGCAGGCATACTACATAAACTCGACTAATGGACAGATCCATGAAAAAGTTGAAATGAACATGAACTTTTCTAATATCTGAAACATTCCTTACAAGTAGCCTAAAACTATAATTATCATTATAATAAGCATTAGCGTGGATCTCGTTTTGTTAAAGTCGGACACATTTCAGCAGGGTGTAATAATTTTGTCCGACTTTAACAAACGCATAATTATGCTAGAGTCGGACAGCAAACAGCCCTAGTTTCAACCATTGGACCAATTCAATATCGCTCAAACAAGTTACGCAAAACATATATTATGCTGTAATCTGTCGGGGAAAAAATTGAAATTCTTCATTGAAATTCTTCCTCTTCAGCAATAGGGCCTACCACTGTCAAAAACCCTTAGCAGTGAAAAAGGGACTTCACTATGTCAGATTTTAAAACTCTAGAAATCGACATGCATCGAAAAGAGGCGACATCTTAAAATTTAGGCAACGATCCCATCAAGGTTGTGAAGTATAGATCATTAGATGGACCCTCTGCAAATACAATATATGATACAGCCATCTGGTGATCGAAGTCTCTTCTGCGCGGAAGGCCGGCAAAAATTTTGTCCGACTTTGCCTGATGTCCGACTTTTTGTTAGTTCACCCCTACATAGGCTACTCCATTTCGAACACACTAAATTTCATGTTAGGCCCATATTGAACATGATTTGTATAAAGTTAGGTAAGCTAGTTTCGGGGTTGGTTTTATTGACGTCAAAGTTCCTCGCTGTTATGGCTTTTAGTTCAGGGATTTCTAGGTTCCTGAGATTCAAGATTTGGACTGTGAAGACTCTAACAACGCATCAAATATAAGCTCAGCAAAATAATCTCTTGTCATTGCTCCTTGTAAACCATGCAAAAACTCCTCGCTGGTTTGTAACCGACTGGTAGGCCTAAAGGAACTTATCAGTAAAACGGCTTACCAACTTTCATCGAGATTCGGTGACACTAATAATAGCAACTTGATATAATTGGTGTCCAGATTGACTTTAATTATGGAAACTGTCATTAGCAACTGCCCCATTTACCACGGGCATTCGTCGGGCATCCAAGGTGACCGCCTTCTGTTCTGCACGGAAGGGATACTCTCACTGCTCTTGGTGCCATTGACTCGAACTGTAACTTGCAGAATGGAGCCTGTTTCGTGGTGGGTCCAGTGGTATAGAATGGGCTCCAACAGGAGCTACGTTTGCTTCCTGCGCTCTTGCTGAAGCATATTTGATTCAACTCAAAACTGCACCTTTTGTCGTCCTAAAGCTGGGAGCCTTTCTGAATATTCTGCCATAAAGAGGCGCTGTATAATCTTTTGAATGTATTAATGAACGAATGAATTAGACCTATGCTTATTATAGCATCAAATAGACCTGAGTAGTGAGTAGGCCTATATTTGATGCTAAAATAAACTGAATTATAGGCTACGCATGATATTTTCACCTACTGATGTATTTTAGAACGACAATAGCCACCAATGGCAGAACCATTCCTCCAATGGCAGCTGTCACTATTATGCCAATCCAAAACATCGAAGTTCCTGGAATAAAATATATTTGTGATGAAGTGACACTGAACGAGTTGCACGTTTCGAGGATGCTCTGTGCATGATTTCACCCATAAGATACCGATGGGCTTACTAAAATTTAATGTTATCGGTAACATTAATGTGTTATTTTTAGTCGTAGCTAACCACATGCACCACTACAACACTCGTTAATTTAATCACTGACAACCACAAATTATTGCAAACACAATTTCAACAATCCAATAAAAGAACTGCAGTGTTAGACCTATTATCTGCCACAACTTCCCAATGGACCAACCTATGACATCGTCGTCATTAAATTTAATGATGCATTTTCCAGGCAATTATTGTAGGCCAATAAGATCTTTGTAATTAATATCAATTTTAATGTCGAATAGGCTATTGCAGATATTCGTGCCATAGATCTCGTGATTCTAAGTAAATCACACATACACATACATGTATTATAGCCCACCTACATAAAATTGTATAATCTGAATTAAGGGCCTACCTGTGATTATGATGTCGATCGTAGCAGATGACTCTTTGATTTCACCAGACACATCATTCTGAGCAATGCATTCTATGACGTGACGTCCATTGGCTTTCAATCCAACCTCATTCAAAGCAAATTGTGGTCCATCTGCGATCTTCTCTTGTGTCCTTGCATTTCTCCAGGTGTACGATGGACTTGGATTTCCAACAGCCATACAGCTTAGAACATCTGCACTTTGATAGATGTCCTTTTTAGGTGTTATCATAACATTCCTCGGTCCGACTGAATTAATATTACATTTATTATTGAAATGAATCTTGACGAGAATATTATTGAAATACGAGCTCAAAGAGTCCAATATTTCAAATTTAAGCAATCCTGTTGAAATTATTCAGGAAAACTATAGGCTATTTCGCCTTTATGGTGGTAAGTAGCCTACTAAAAAATTATTGCCACATAAAACGTTAGACGAAGCCTATTCTCTAGAGTATACATCAATAAGTTTTAATGTAGGTCGATTAGAGCAAACTAAGTAAGTTTTGAATTTTATTTTTGGGCATAAACTACTGAAAGAGTTTCAAAACATTTTGTAAAACATATTCTTAGAAGCATAATGGCGCCTACATTATTTTATGATTTCACTCATTATTTTGAACTCCTGAACTCAGGATTGGAAGAGAATCGACAAAGACTTTTTGACTTTATCTCGATGTCATTTGATGAGTAAATGTTTCAGCTTATTTTGAAAAAATTAAATGCTACATATAAAGTGTTCTGACACATAAAATGTATTATGGTCTGAGTATTAATTTTCAATTTTGCGCAGATATGAAAGTCAATTAATTAAGCTGCTTGCTGCTTTAGAGGTGGGCACTGGGCAGGGTCAATGTAAGAACTGCAACTATGGTATTCGCTTATGCATTTATAAGTGCAGCTGAACGATTGACCACAGGTTACCAAATTGATCGTTAGAAAATAAAAACTCGGACGAAATAAATGCAAACTTACAGAGTACATTTAACGTTGTATTCCAGCAAAACAGATATTTCGGTACATTTCTGGCGGTGGTTTTGTTTACATTTTCCGTCGTTTCAATGAACAATGTTTTGCAAGCAATCATCGCATCATTGTCCTCTGCATTGATTTGCAAATTGATGAATGACGATAATTGTTGCACTTCATGAGAAATATTGATATTCACAACAATAGATGCTTCATTCAAAGCATTTCCATCTTTTAACCATAGCATCGATGGAGTCCAATGTCCGGAGTAATTCACAGCGCATCGGAATTCAACAAAATCGTATTCTTTTATGCTTCCGTCTATTGCAGATACATTGGTGTTGCATTGTGGATTTGATTCTGTAAAGAGCAATACATTCTAAGTGGCCCGTGGTTCAGCGTCATAAATTACGAGAAAGGTTAAGTGCTCTAACCTTGGGGTATACCGTACTATACCAGTAGTTGCATGCTAATTCAAGCGAAACACGATCCACCCTGGATTAGAGGCGTTTGTTGACCACCAGATGACCCAGCGTTTGGCTTGCCTTTCCAGCATTCCGCTTTCATTCCCCAACTGCAGTCGTGTTTGAAGAAGTCTTACGAAATAAAGCTGCGACCAATATAGTCCACATTATCGTTGCAGACTACATTTCCAGCGCGACGGATGAGACACGATGTTTAAATAGAAGAATATCTCTGCGTTTAGGAAGATTAGAGAAGAGGAATTAGGCTACTACTACGAGAAGTTGTGTTTAGGTCAAGGAAATGAAATTTCAGTAGTTTCTAAGAATAATCAATGATGCATAGGATCGTAGAATTTTCAAATAAATAGAAGACATCACGAGTAGGCTAATGATAGACTGACTGAAAATACAATATGTGAAGTTTCTATGCGTCGCATGACGTCAATAGCCTAATTAATGGCGGCCATAATATTATAATTTCACTGAAGAGGAAAGATCCTTGATGAATACAATCAGAACAAAGCAGAAGAACCGGATAGGACATGTATACTGAGAGGCAACTCCTTGCTAAGAGACATAGTGGAGGGCAAAATGGAGGGGAAGAGGGAAAGAGGGAAAAGTTCTTGGACTGGATGATGGAGGATGGATATGGAAAATTCAAAGAAAAAGCACAACATCGAGAAGAGTGGCGTCGTTGGGCATCTGGACCTGCCGAGAGGCAGCTAACCTAAAGAAGAAGAAGATATTATAATAATCGCCGATGATTATTTATATCATTTTGAGGTTCATACTAGTCAAGTTTTTATAGTTTCAGTTCTAGATCAGCAGTAGGGGAGAGTGGGCGAAGTAAACAGCGTGTTGCTAAGACGGAAAACGATTATGATGGGTCATCGAATGATTGTGGCTGGACGAGGGGTGAAATGGAAGAGCAGAATATTTGGTAAGGTTCAGATGGTGGGTTCTTTTGGTCAATACCGGTGACGCAAAAGATATATTAATTACCTACTGTGTAGGCTGAACATGATTTGATTGGCTGAAGGATACTAAGTGGTTCATAAATTTCTTTTTTGTTCAACAGCTCAAAGTGAACTGTAGTCTGTGCTTAATTATAATAATGGTATTTTTTATCTTAAGAATCATTTCTGCAATGTGCAATTGTGCATGGTACATTTTCCTCCCCCCTTTGCATTGGATTTCAAAGGCATTTGCTAATATTTGTTATTCTGCTACTACTCATGTCAGCCCAAAATTCATGAAAAATTTATCTGAAGTAGGCCTGTGTTCTTTCTAAATCGTTCACCAGTGTTGCTTTATGTAAAGATAGTCTATAGACCTATGTTACAATCACTATTAGGGCCTATGCTACGTTTGTAAATCTTCTAATGGTTATTTGAGAAGTGTAGGCTGATAATTCTGGAATCGATTGCTTCTGCGTAGGTTTTATCTACTTACAACTGCCTTTCAAAATCTCTTTCATCTTTTATCAGCTCCTGCATTTCTGTGATCTCATTAGGCCTATAATACCCTGTCAATCAGATGATTATTAATATGTTTCATATTTGCACAGCTCTATGGCAACTGTGCTGTCAGTTAAGAATCCTGTTCAATTTGTCACTTTATAATCACGAATGTTTGGATAAAAGCAGACTCAATTGATCAAACGCAGATGTCACATTATTTGCTCTGAAATATAGATGGCAAATAACATAATAATATTATTATGTGTTTGTGACGCTTTCGTTTTATCCGGACGAAGACTGTCACCAAATAAAGTTGATCGACTTTATACTCTAAACAAGCTGCCTCATTATACTGTATCTCAGCACCGGCCTTAGCTTCAATTACGCCCCAGGCTAAGCATACGGGCTAACACCCCAATTAATTATAATCCATTATAGTATTTTACTAAGTCACGCAAATATGCGGGAATACAGGAAATTTGTGTAAAAATGCAACTGCCTGCTACGCCTGCATACTAGGCCAGATGTAACCACATTTCGCTTTTCATTTGATAAAAGTGCTATAATGATTCTGCTTAATTTTCTGCAAAACGTAGGCTATGTCTAACTACATGTAGTTTGGAGCATCATCAGTATTACTTACTGGTGACTATAGCCAGGGGCGGATCCAGGGGGCCAATCCGGCCACGCCCCCCCCCATTTAAAACTGCGATGGGACGTGGCCCCCCCCCCCATTTGGTCTGAAATTAGCAACACGAATATGCGTTAATGGCATATTGCTCCCCCCTATTCTGAAAATCGTATGGGACGTGCCCCCCCCATTTGGTTTTCAAGTGGAGAACTAATAAAAAGGTCATCAACTTTTTCGGCGGATAAAAAGGTACCTTTTTCCTCAGCCGAAGATCGATGACTAAAAAAAAGGTCATCAACTTTTTCGGCGGATGAAAAGTACTTTTTTCCTCGGTCGAAGACCGATTTTTTTTAAACCAAGAACCAAATTTCGAAAAACAAATCACATGTATCTAAGATTTTGGCCCCCCCCCCTTGGAACAGTTCTGGATCCGCCACTGACTATAGCCTGGGAAGAACTACAATTAATTGCTGCTATTATACAGTATTAGGCCTACCGTTTTTGCAAACATGGCAAGTAGTCTGAGGGTGCATTTAGTCAGCCTCGCCTTCTAATTCATAGCGTTCAATCAGTAGGCCTAAACATATCCAATTATCTTTGGTTGCATAAGACTGACTACCCTAAGATTTTTCAAGACTCTTCTGGTTTAACAGAGCCTCAGTAGCCTAAGCTAGAGCTTTTCTAAATACACTATTGATCACGCAACGTATTATAACACCACTCCATGGGCTTCAATTGCATGTCGTCGCCTGAGAATTATTTTCGCGTATGTCCATTTTTGTGAATTTCGAGATAATCGACTTAGACGTTTTGGTTAAATTTTACCGAAAAAAGGTGTTCGGGCCAATGAACGTCAGGCACAGAATCACATTAAAGCATACAATTTTGAGACAATCGTGCCAGTGAGACGTAAACAATTCATTTTAAAATAGGCCTACTAACTTTTTAAAATGTTCTTGGTCTCGTTTAAAGCAATGGTGTTGCAGCATTGCATCAGAAGTTAGAGACTTGCATGCAGTCCAGTAATAGTTTAGATGTAACGAGTCTAACTGATGTACCGAGTGAAGTCAGATCTAAGACGCTTTATACCACAGTGTATAGGCCCTACTGTATAATAAGTCAGAATTTAAAGCTGCAATGATAGGCAATCTCACGTCTGCGCCATGTTCTGCTGAATCCGGATTGCTTAAGACTACGTTATACAAGGTCGGAATTGTTGGTATTCCAATGATGATGGAATGCTGGATGAATTCAGACAAAAACTGCGAAATGTTGCTTCGTCATGCGATTAAAAGCACTCATCTGTGAACTACTTCAAAGAACTTGACATTCGCAACTTAGTCTAAATTATCGTACAGGACTCCGTAACCATGTTCCCATAGTTATGGGACGTGGTTGCGTGGTGGTAAGTTTCGGTGCCTTGTAACCTGAGGGTCGCTGGTACAGTGGTTAGAATTCACATCCAATCACTGTGTAGCTACCTTGGACAAGTTGCTCACCCATAGGCCTAAAAATTCATATTTCGACAGATTATGGTGTTGACGAAAATAATGCATTTAAATGCCCTACAATAGGGCCTATTGTCATAATTTATATGTGCTATATAAATTCTGATCAATAGATTCATTGATTGACATGAACTTCACATTCTGACTACAAGTTCGAGAAAAGCATCGATAATTTAATATAGGCTAATTAATTATTATCAGTGTAGTCTACATTCTACAACATTATTTTTATCAATAATCTCAGTCTGTCATCACAGTTAGGCTACGATATCCCGTGTGTTGCGCCGTCGAAATGACTTTCACTTAGAAAAGGAAGTTCAGAAAAGGATGTTTTTCTCGAGGCATTATGTTAAAGATAGCCTATACCTGCTGTAAAAAATTGAAGAAAACCAATTGCATAAGTATTTACCAAAGACAATGAGTTGAGCACTATATCGTTCAGGTTGTTTTGGTGACTTGTCCACAACACAAGTGTAGATTCCCGCATCCTCCAAACGAATTGATTTGGAACTAATTGTAACAGATCCATCTTCATCAACATCGAAGTCATAAGTTGAATTTCTTGTCTTTGTCGCTTCCTTCCAATTTGTCCAAATCGACTTTTTGTCGTTATTTAATGGTCTGTGAATCGTCCACTCGCTGATTTTGGAAACGTTATCCGATTTACATTTTATTTGAACTTTTTGATCGACATTGACAGCCAAATTCCAAGGACGATCAGGCAACTGAATGTTAGATGAAGATTCTGAAATTGTGATTGCAGTACTGCAATTATAGGACTACCTTGTGGAGACGGTGTGCATTAGATTTCTTGTTTTTGATCTATTGTAGTCATTGTAGGCCTTATATCGATTTATAAAATATATTATCTGATCCCGTTCAATTTTGCATTCGATTATATTGAAATATAAAAAATATTTTATTTCGTTATTGTGATATAGCCTAATGCTGAACATGGTTCATTGGCTAGATTTACTTACCAACGACAGAAAATAATTGAAAAAGAACTATGAAAGCCATCATCTTCCTGAACTAAACTATTGTTTGCCTGTTCTCTAATACACCCAGGCAAAATGAAGCTTCAAATTGAAATAATTTTTGTTATAGGACTAAATGCCCAATTACGCTTACACATGGGTAGGGAATTTGTTTTTGTTCTTAATTGGCATAATATTATGTTAGCCTGATGGGCAAGAGAGTGAAAGCGCTGATTGTGCAGGCGAAATCGTAAATGGTCATGAAAAAAGCATGGCAGCCTGGAAACAATTATGCACATGATATGCAATTATGTACGTCAAGAATACAGAAACAAAATTTAATATTAGGGCCTCTTTCACTTTAGGTATCTCCATGCGACTCATGTCAAATTCAACAATTTATGGTCTTACTAATCAGAATTTTAGAATCAATCTGATTCTTTTATCAATGCACATCATCTACCTAAGTTTTGCATGATCGATCTCAGAGAGTGTCTTTATATTGAATCAGTGTATTGTATCCGACCATGAAGCGCTTGTCGCAGCAAGAGCCTTCCAGAATCGCTACAAGTCTGTGCGACCCCGAGAGAAAAGGCACAAAAAGGTGCTATAAATTCAAGCTTTGGTTATCATTTACATAGCATTAAAGGATCTACAGCTTTTCTTTCCCTGCGCACGATACACCTAAACGTAGGCTCTATAGCCAAATTTGGCGACACATCATGCAATCGTCATTATGTTGATATCTTCATATTTAAATTATGTTATTTAAAGTTAAACAAGTATATTAGTTTGTTCATATTTTATTATCAAAATGCAATCGGTTTTAATCGTTAAGAGATAGGCTACGACAAGTTGTTTTAAAGTTATTCACCTAAAACTACCTGTCGTATGTACATTTTCAGGATTTTTTTTATCTCCAGTACTGTTCGCCTACTTCTTTTGACATAGCCTGTATCCAGCACCACATTCACGATGGAGAAGTGCCTTGCTGTAGCCTATGTCCTGACAAAACTTTAAATGCAGGGTCGGCCTTAGCCCAAATGGCGCCCTAAGCAAGGCATACACTTGGCGCCCGAGGTATAGGCCTGCATTAATTTGGTGCCCTTAGTTTCTCACTCAATTGTTCAGCCCACGTCAGAATCTAATGATGAATTAGCCAGATGCCGGTATACGCTCACATGGCCGTAGCCAGGATTTTATTTCGGGGGATGTTTTCTTGACCTTGAATTTTGTGGTGCGTACACGCTGACTTTGCCGAACCATGGCAGCGATCATAATTATATGAGAATATTATTCTCAATGCACTGCCGAGTAGGCCTTTGACTGTAGAACAAAGACAGTGTAGAGGAGGGTGGGGCAAGAGCGGCCCCTTAAGGATTTCGTCCAAATATCTCTGAGCGGATGACAATATTGAAACATTCAACTATACCATGTCATAGACCAACCATCTGGCTCTGCGGGGTACACGCACTATTTCAGAAATATTCATCTGATTTTTTAGTATTAAACATTTTTGGCATGCTCTGGAAAAGCCCCTCTTGACCCACCGGTGGAGCAAGAGTGGCATGCAGTATTAATCCTTGTAATTACACTCAATATATTTTGGATTGCTATTTTGAAGACATTATATAATAGCTTCCCTGGAACCAATTTGGCATTAGTGATGATAATAATAATAATAATAATAATAATAATAATAATAATAATAATAATAATAATAATAATAATAATAATAATAATAATAATAATAATAATAATAATAGTAATAATAATAAACAATAATGATGCGAGTACCAATATAAGTGACAGTAGGTTAATAATAATGATAGTAACAATTAATAATAACTTATAGTAAAGTTGAGGCCCCTCTTGCCCCATGCTGCCACGGCTAGGTGCTTGCCCCATGCTTTCCCCGGTACCATAGCAATTAATTTTGTTCTAATTACTAGTAAAATCTTTCGAATTCATTCAATTCAATACGCGCAATCAATGCGTTTTTGATGTCTTTGCAACATAAAATTGTCGAAAAATTTAGCATCGAAAACTTTGATTTTATACAAAAATTATTCCTAACTATTCCGATTTACAATGATTTTAGAAAAATCGAAAAATTTGTATTTACTCATAGAGTTTGCAAACAAATTTAACAAATCTGATGTCATTCGATGCGGTCGAAAAAATGTCTATCAACTTGGCTTAGTTTAATCGCATCGCATACGTATTGCTTTACGATATCCTTCCGTCTATTCTTGCCTCACAGGCTGCTCTTGCCCCACTCTCCTCTAGGTGTCCAGTGCAATGTCTCCAGCATAAGACTGCAGACATGACCAAATTTAGGAATTTGTCCAATGAGAGGCAGCACAGTTTAGCTTAGATTCGTAGTTCATTTATTCCTTCAAAGCATTTATACAGCGCACCTTCAAGAAACTACTCAGAAGCGCTCCCAGCCCAACCACGAACAAAGAAAAAAGACTTGAGGGACTTGTAGAATCTAGCCAGATGGACCACAAGTAGAGAGCGAAGCGTAACCGGAAGGTCGTTTCAGACAGTAGGCCCCACGACCGAGAAATCACGGCGCTGCTTAATAGCCAAGTGGAAACGATTCGGAGATTCTACAATCTACAGCGACCAAACTCTATCCACATTAGTAACAGATAAAAACCCTAGAGCCAAAGTTTGGAATAGTTAGGTCCAATTACATACGCTCTTTTCTTCCTCGCCTTAGAACAGCCATGGCTCAATCCAGATCATTTGCATGCATAGGTCCCTCTCTAAGGAATAACTCCCCCCCCCATCAGTTCGTACAGTAGTCCTAGACTATGAGTCTATGATTGAAACCTGTCTTTTCCCTCGAGGTCGCACTCACTTGGAGCGATTCTGAACGGCTCTTGCTGCAACAAGCGCTTGATAAAAAATTGATCAGATACAGTTATACACAGATACAATTCAACAAAAATCCCTGGGACCGATCATTATAAAACTGCAAGTAAATGATGTGCAATGATACAAGAATCCGAATGGTCTGACCAGTAAGACCATAAATGATGAATTTTACATGAGTCGCATGCAGAGACCTTAACTAACAGTGATCCTAATATTACATTTGGTTTCTGTATTCTCGACCGACATAATTGGATATCATGTGCATACTCGTTTCTAGGCTGTCATGATTTTTCATGACCATTTACGATTTTGCCTGCACATCAGCGCTTTCACTTTCTTGCTCATCAATCTCACATGCAACCAAAAAAATTCCCTTCCAATGTGTAATTAGGCAGCTTAAGCCTCTACAAAAGCTTCTTTCAATTTGAAGCTTGCTTTTGCCTGTGTGTATTAGAGAACAGGCAAAAAATAGTTTGCTTCAGGAAGATGAAGATTTTAATGGCTCTTTTTCAAGTACTTTCTGTAGTTGGTAAGTAGACCTAACCAATGGACCATGTTTAGCTTTATATCACAATAATGAAATAAAATATATTGTAAATTTCAACATAATCGAATGCAAAAATGAATGAGAAGAGATTATTTCATCAAAAGTCATATTTATGCAATAGATCAGAAACAAGAAATCTAATGCACACAATCTTCATCAGGATTTGTAGTATTTTTATCACATTTTCAGCATCTTCATCTAACATTCAGTTGCCTGATCGTCCTTGGAATTTGGCTGTCAATGTCGGTCAAAGAGTTGAAATGAAATGTAAATCGGATAACTCGTCCAAGATTACTGAGTGGACGTTTCATAGACCATTAAATAATGACAGGAAGACGATCTGGAAAAAGTGGAAGGACGAGACAAAGATCAGAAATTCAACATTTGAGTTCAATGTTGATGAAGATGGATCTGTTACGCTTAGTTCCAAATCAATTCGACTGAATGACGCAGGAATCTACACTTGTGTTGCGGACAAGACACCAAAACAACCTGAGCGACACAGCGCTCAACTCATTGTCCTTGGTAAATTTTGATGCATTTAAATTTCCTTACAATTTTTGTTAACCATCTTTATGCATTGGGAAAAGTGAAGCACGTATTGTAGGCTGCAACAAAACTTTTCACAAAATATCTACGATTGGAGTTGTCTTAGCAGTAATATTTTTGTTGTCTTATGAGTTTGGTTTGGCTTATAGGATAATCAATAAGTGGTTTTCATGTGTAGCCTACATCGTCGAAATTAGCTTTTTAGACGACTATCAATACTATTGATAATTTTTTTTTACGACAGCATCCACCTGGACAATGTGGACATTGGATAAACTTCCTATTACTATAATTACTGTTGGTATCCACTCTCTAACTAGCCTAACCCAGTTTCCACTATCTCAAAGGTACTTTTTTCTTTGAGTCTTTCGCACTTGGAGCGCCACTGATTTGGTGTGTGCACTGTTAGAGGAGTTTTAGCAATTTATAAATGCAATGCAATACACGTGCACATCGGATCCTATTCTACGACCACCAAAACATTTAGCCTTTATATTGCTTGTTAGGCGGATAATAAGGATTCTAACATCCACTGTGATGGTCATTCCGCAAGAATCTTGCATAAGTCCCAAGGCTACTCGCAATAATTGTTCTGCAACACTTTCTTGTAGCCTACTTGAAGCAGTTTTAGAAATAAAGAAAGGCCTAATTTCTAATTAATTCATAAGTTTGTGTGCAACTGGTGTTTTATTCTACGGTTTAAATTGTTTAATATAGTTAAGTTAGCTGCCTTAGCTTAGTGAATTGACTACATCTCGCTCATACACATGTGAACTGTTACCAATATAGAAATGTTTATTAACCTAGAATCAGATCCTCAATGCAGCACGAATATATCTACCAAAGACGGGAGCATCATGGAGTTCGATTTTGTTGCATTGCGATGCGCAGTGAACTACTCCGGACACTGGACTCCATCGATGCAATGGTTAAAAGATGGAAATGCTGTGTCTGAAAACTCTACTATTCAAAACATCAATATTTCTCAGGATGTGCAACAATTATTGTCAATCATAAATTTTCAAGTCAAGGCAGAATACCATGGTGCGATGATTACTTACAAAACATTTTTCATTGAATCGACAGAAAATGTCAACAAAACCAGCGCCAGAAATGTTCCGGAATATCTGTTTTACTGGAATACAACGTTATATGTACTTTGTAAGTTTACATTTCCTGCGTACTACTATTTATTTTCTGACGATCAATTTGGTATAATCAATATTCCACCTTCACCTATCAATGCATAAGCTGTAATACCGTAGTTTCAGTTCTTGTATTGACGTTTCTCAACTAAAGGCTAAAGCAGTAAGCTCATTGGCTTTCATCTCTGTTCAAAACTGGAAAATAATAGTTAGATTATTATTCTTTGCATGACAATGCATGCATAAGAAGTAGAACACTTAATATAATTATGGCATTTTATTTCCTCCCAAACGATGTTTTAGAGACAAAATTCCAAAATTTTTATGATTTTTGTTCCTATCCTGATTGTCAAGAGTTTAAAGCAATGAATGAACGCATAAAATGTAGACATCATTGTTCTTCTGAACGTCTTAAATGAACTGGTTGCACTTTTATTATCTGCAGCAAATTATGTAAATCCTTTACTAAAAGTTGTTCACCGCATTCAATAGATAGGCCTAATTTGTCACTAAATTGACAGTAACTGTTCTTAATTAATGCGCAATAATAATTATTGACTTTTGTAATTCAGAATTCAGAATTTGAAAGTTCTGTAATTTCAGACCTTCTCTAGTTTAGCTGTTTGAATAAGGCCTATTACAAAATTCTTTTGCGGTTTTATCGAGAAGGGACATATTGAACTTAGTTTCGTATAACACTCCCGTTTGCTGTTTGTACTTTGTTCATATCCTATGCCTCACATTTTAGTTGGACCGAGGAATGTTACAATAACACCTAAAAAAGACATATATCGATCGAATGACGTTCTAAGCTGTAAGGCTGATGGAAATCCAAGTCCCTCGTACACCTGGAGAAATGTAAGGACAGGAGATATGTTCGCAGATGGATCTCAACTTCCTTTGAATGAAGTTGGGTTGAAAGCAAATGAACGTCACATCATAGAATGCATTGCTCAAAATAAAGTGTACGATGAAATCAAACAGTCTTCTGCTACAATCAATGTCATAGTCACAGGTAACTCCGAACATGAAAGCTCCGAATTGATCAGTTTTAATGTTTTGCAGGGGGGTGCTCGATAGTACAGCGGTTAGCGCGCTGGACTGTCGACCGAAAGGTCGGGGGTTCAAATCCCCGCCGGGGCAGAAATTTGCAACGAGATTTCTGTTCCACAAGCACCCCCTAGCCGACTCAGCTATGATGAGTACACTGACCTCACGGTCAGTGGATGATGAGACGGCGAGGGAGAGGATTGGCCACCGCCCTCATATGCCGAGGCCTTGAAAATGAAGGCGCTAACACTTCATCCCCATTGGCTAGCCCTCCGGGCTAGCTAGGCGGGATATCATCATCATCATCAATGTTTTGCAGACGTCGCATGTATGAACGCATGCATGATTATAGGCACATGTATTTAAATGTATGTAATTCAGTCAAATTTCTATCGTGGCAATTTAGTCAGATTGGCTGGTAAACCAGTATGCCCGTTGTTGGTGTTTTAGTTGAAATTAAGTGAAGATCTATCCTTAATTTCGTCATTACGTTTAGTGGGCCATTTAATCTGTTTTTTTAATTCCGTTTCCATCGTTTTTACATCTATGAAACAACCTATGAAAACACGTCTGGCTGTCACATTGTTTTGTAAATATTTCTGGTTGAATTGTCATCAAGCAGCTCACCCGTTTTATTCGGGTGGTTCAATGATTACCATCATGACGGGAATCATATGCGCCATCATGTTGCTAATCGTTATTATCATCGGCAGAGAACATATATAAGGTAGGAAAACTGCTTACAACTTCTCATTGGGCTGCTGCTCGACATGACTGTGCATCTAAGAACATGATGAATTAATTTCTAATCTAATCAACATAATTAGCCTATTCTTAATGCTTTCATAATGACTAATTTAAAAATTGATTCAAATTGTGCGTAGACAATTGAATGATTAATTTGATTGGTTAATGAAAAAGGCATGGTATTATAATAAAGCAGAAAGAAACACCACATACAGTGGTGTTGCTAAATCACGTTTATGCTGCATCAAAAATGTTTTCGAAATGTAAATGTAGGCTATAATGAACCAGCCTTAATCCGAAGCTCTTAAGCAAAATTTGCTTTCCTTCAGCAATTACACCCATCTGAAATAGATCGAAATGTAACTTAGCCATTTACTTCTGCCAAAATGATGCTGTATTGTGATAGAATGATAATATTGATTGTTACCCATGCAATTGAAAGTGAATCTGCGCGATGTATATTGAGGCATTGAAACTGAACTCTTATTTTAGGATGGATTGGCAAATTGTCGTCTGTGTTTCGACGAGGACCGGCGAATGAACCAGACATTCTACCAAGTGACGATGACATTCAAAATGGTCTGTTTCAATATAGCATTTAAGTTTTATCAAATGTATTTTTTCGTATTGCCTAGCTGCAATGATAGCCTACAAGACGACAGTATGCGGACAGGTGGAAAACCATGCGGCCAGGTGAAAAGGCACGACTGCATCCCATGATGAAAACCGCACACCCATTTTTGTGCCCATAGCCTAATTATGTTAAGAGACGGTTCTTTATCTACTTCTTCTTCTGCCTTGATACGATAATGTACAAACGCTGGTCGTTTCAATGCTTCCAATGTTGACATCCTATGGATTGATAGGCCTTTCATGCAGACTCCTTCCTTTCTCTGGCATTGGGACTGACACAGACAGAACCCGAGATGTGCCGGAGTTGATCAGTTCAACTGTTGTATTACCAGTCTGTGTGCAAAACCTCTTAGAACTGTATCTATTATTTTCCTGTTGTAATTAATTTTGATGTAAGCCGATGCTTTATCAATTTCATTTTCTCTTTCTCATGAATGCCGGTTTTTCTTTCCCTCTTCGTGTATTTCGCCAACTCTGTGCTTTTTGAATTTTATTTTCCTTTTGCGCCTCAATGTCTGACTTCATGTTTTCTGTTTTCGTTTTCAGGCGTTGCTTTTAACAACGATATTGAGCCTTATGGGCTCTACGCAATTCCGTCAGAGATGATGGCCACTGGTGAGTTAAAAACTCAACAGTAACCTATAATAATAATATTACGTTTCATTGTAAATCAAAACGCATCATTAAGTTAGGCCTACCATCCACATCGGCGATTGTGTTTTTCTGAGATTATCTATATGCAAGCTTTCAACCCATTGCCCAGTCTAAACAATTTAAAATTTGCGTACGTGGCCACGCTTGAAGCACAATTATTGTTACACTAATGTTTATAGGCATAACAAGACGGTGGAAGGGATAAGGTAGCATAATTAGGCTTATAAGAATTTGTTCAACCAATCAATCAATCAAACTTTATATATTTACATTCACCATGTTGTTTCAGGAAACGCACCGAGACAGCAGAGAGTTGAGAACGCAACTGGAAGCTGTGCTGTAGAAGAGGAAGGTAGGTCTGGTAGGATCATTGAAAGAGAGGACTTTCGTATAAAATAGGGTGTCTTACCATGTAAGTTAAATGGAGATTTTTGTGACGTCTCTTAAACAGAGATTCAACAGGATATTATGGAGATTCGAAACAAGGATAAAAAAAACAGTGAGAAAAAGAAGAGCGAAAAAGAAATAAACGTAAAAAATAACTTCGTAGCGTTCTCATCAGTCTATGCCTCCGATTTGACCAACAAACCCAACATCTGTGTTGCAATGTGGATTCTGGGGCGTATACAACCGGATTTATATGCTGCTGCATGAGTCAAGAAACCAAGGGTCAGTAATGGTTTAGACCAGTGGTTCTCAACCTGTGGGTCGCGACCCCCACGGGGGTCGCCTGACGATTTGCCAGGGGTCGCCTGGCCCCTTCAGAAATTTGCAAAAGATATTGGCCCAATAGCAATTTCAACGCTGTCTACTGCACTATAACAAACTAAAATAAATTTATACTCAAAAGTTAGATTGCGGCAGCTAATTTACTTTGTTCCATTTTAGTTTTCAAATGTAGGCCTAAATTCCGCTTTTGCCATTCTTCTAAAGAAACACAGGGAGGAACATTTATTGAAGTCTAGACCACGTCTCTGAGCATTGAAATCATGAGTATTTTTAGATGATGGCTTAGATTGTTACGGTGCACAAATCCAAAATATTGTTAACAATTGGGGTCGACATTCTGAAGTCTTAAACCATGACTATCAACATTGACAAAATTCAGATGGCAGTTTAAAGTAGGCTATTGATTGGAAATTTATAAAAATTTAAGAATGGAAAGAGGACATTAATTGAAGTCACAAATGACGTCTTGAGCACTGAAATTATGAAAAAAATATTTCAGATGAAAACTTCAAAACAATGGGTGGAGACACTTTGAAGTCGCAAACCACGACTATCAGCACTGAAATGATGAAGAGTTTCGTTAAAACGACAGCCTAAAATGGTACCATTGCAGCGTGGAAAATTGTCGACAATGGGAAATGGCACGTACATGTAGGCCTACGTCCATTTCCCAAACTCCTCCCTTGCTCGGTGCATTCATAAGAACACAAATGAAGTTTTTGAAATTGCTCGCATCGCAAAACGAATCACTGCAGTAAGATGAAATGAGTGTTAAGAAAAGAACTAATGACCAATTTTCAGAATAGCCTATCGCTTAAGCTTATAATAGTTGCATCATGAATAGGCCTGCAGAAATTAGAATTAAGTCTTTGTCATGACATTTTATTGGTAGCATCAATGAAACCCAACAAATAAACCGAGGAGCACTATTCAGATAGGCTACTAACCATCCTAGCCATGCAGGAAAGCATGACCAGTATTTTTAAGAGCAAAGCTGATGATGCCAAGAAGGCACGTACTTGACTTGAGACAGCAGGTTTGAAGAATTCCAGAAGCAAGACGCGGCAGCAGCTGTTGAAGCTGATCACAAGCCGACTAGGCTTAGGCCTATATAACTTCGACTACTTCAAACTAAAGGAAACCTCATACAACTGCCAAAAACAGTTTTCGAATTTATTATGAGGGTGAAAATGCATAACAATGGACAATAGTAAAAAAAATGCAGTGAAACGGGGGTGGGGTTGTTACACAATCAATTTTGTCGTTGGGGTCGTCACAACTTTTGAAAAGTTAAAAAGGGGTCGCCGAACTAAAAAGGTTGAGAACCGCTGGTTTAGACCGTGATACACGGAGTAAATTACGTCACTTTATATCTGACTCGGATGGATCAATTATATCAAAGTCCTTGATACTATGTGCAAGAAAGTGGCATGACATGTGTCGGATCAAATACCAGTATGTGAGGGGGAGTAAAAATGTCTCGCGTAATAAAGCAACTATGCCTTACACGTTCTGCAGTCGTAGGCCCTAGGCCTATATGCGAAACACCTGTGTTCTAAAACCCGATAAAGTTTGGAACACATGCATCATGCATACATTTAATACAATGAAATTAAGTTTAGGTTCCGCTGAAAATCAGAGTTATGAGACGATAGACTTAAAATCTCCGGTCTACGCTCAGATCAACAAAACGCAGAGCAGTAAGTAGTTCTTTGCTTTGTTCACTTCTAAATCAGACGAAGTCTTTAAGCTACACGTATCAGTTTAGAACAATTTCAAAAGTAAAAAGATTTTATTCACTTCATCAATAGGCCCTATATATTGGTAGAGCTTCTTATGCGTTATTATCAGACAAAATTTACGATGGCACTTGTTTTGCTATGGTCAGAGTCACCCGGGTGTAGGCTTGTGCCTGAAAAATTAATAGCTTACACATGTTTATATGCAGAATCTTAAAACTAAATATCAAGACAACATTTACATTTGAATTGTGTCGTTTCTGATGTAATCTTAGAAGCTTCTTGCAACACTTACAGCCGAGGGATCGTATCAAAGACGCCAGCACAAACAAAAATGGTAAGATGCTTAATTGCTTATAGATTGAGGCGCGGTAGTGTAGTGGGCATGTTCGTCGCCTTGCAGCCGGAGGGTTGAGGGTTTGAATCCACCTCAAGCCACTTCGTATTGACCTTGGTCAAGTCCTTCACTAACAATTGCTCAGCGCTTCGGCTTGAAACTGCGTCCGATTCAGTGTACGCGCTGTAGTTAGGAGCTCTTCTGAGTAGCTATCTTGAAGGGACGCCATAACAAGATCACAATCAATCAATCAATAGATCATAGATGGGTATAGTCAATCATTGGCAATCATTTTCGGATTTCCTTTGACATGATCGCAATCAAAGGACCCAGGTTGCTTATAAAATTATGTCAAACTAAAAGTTGACACATGCATGTAACTTGTTGTGCCTCATCTCATCTCTCTGTTATCTCTGGCAACCGTATTCTGATCCTTCTATGGAAACTCTGCACTCTGTCACAAAAAACAGCCCATGTGAAAAGAGTAAGTTGCAGAAAATTTTGAGTTTATGTTTTAGACTGCAGCTTTTTTATTTTTAGAGCGTTGGACGTGATGGAACGGTCTATGAGGAAGTCAATATAGATGGAGGTCTTCACCAATCAGAGGCTTCTGGGTCAATGCCTCAAAGTCCAATTTTCAACAAATCGGAATACGCCAGCATCGACCACACAGTGGAGCCTCCACTACCTCCAAAGAGAAAATGACCCAACTGTCTTCAGTGAATTTAGTGGCACTGATGAAGCATCTGACTTTTATCAATGTGTTTAGAATTGTAATCTCTCATTCTCACTTCATAATTTGTTACTCACACTTGTTACAAAGATACGGTAGTCAATCAACGACTAAAGTGCAAATCAATCACGCCAATAATTATAATTGTTGATGCTTCGCAGGTCGTCTGAAAATAATAGAACCGCAAGACTGCATAATGTCATGTAGACTGTAGACAGTGTAGAGGGTGCACATTGCCCATTATATATCTATGATAGCCGTATACCTTGTCATTTGACTTAGATTGTTTATGAACTGTAATCATTCAAAAAGCTGATTATCGTAATCGTAATCTTCAAATTTATGAAGCGCCACTTGAAAGCCAAGTGCAGAGCATCAGCTTATTCACGAGCGCTGAGTCTAGTCAGAGTGGTTGTCAAAAATATTAGTCCGAATAATGAGATCGTAGTCCGGTTACCAGACGATAAGAAGTTGCAAAGTAGCAGCATGGTGGATGGCGTTTATGCTGAGAATTGGAAAGGTAGGACATCATTTGAGTCACAGTAAGAGTTCCTTAAGAGGCGAGACTTTAGCTTCGCACCTATAGAAGGTCCGAGGAGTGACAAAAAGAGATAGGCCTACTTATAAATATGCCTAGAGAAGTCTGAGGAAGTTGATGGTGATTGACCAATGACCCGTAAGTATGGAGGATGAACAAAAAACAGTCGGATTCAGGATGGAAATTACTCCAGAGACTTGGTACAGTGTTTGATTTTGAAATGCCTCGGTTAGATAATGTGAAATCGAGCGTAAAACGAAAATTCAGTGTGACATGCCTAATTTTGCCTATGCTAATTCACAACACTATTTAAATATTATACAGAACACTACGTGCATAAATGCGAACACTACCAGAGTGAACGGTCGTTTTTGTTCAATATAACTATGGCGCATGTGTAAACTACTGGTAGTACTGCTCTAATACTTCCTAACAAAGAATGAAAATCTGAAACTCCGTCTATTCGTAAACGACGCATGTGCTTTAAAACAATGAAAATTCAAAGTTTTTGTGTTTTTAAATTCGTTTGCATGGTAATGGTATCGTAACTTACCGATGACTGTTATTATACTAAGTAGGCCCTATGAAGCCGCATATTTGACCGAAAAGTCTGCAGTTAACCTATTCAAAGCTGATAAGTCAATCGTGCCATAAATTAAGCTATTTTCTTCAGAGAAAGTATTCTAAATCTCAGGTTCGTAAATAGCAATATCAAAAATAATAATTATAGCCTAAAGTAGTCATCAAACTTTGTGATAACTAAACTGCATGGATTATTCATTCATCCACTACGAGGATTTTTTTTATCTCCCCTTCCCCGGTTACTATTCAGGAGCGCCTCCGAATACATCTTGTCTGAAGAGGACAGTTTTATTATTGCGGTGGAACGTGTCAGAGGGCTACTTTCTTTGATTTTATTGCAAGAACTGCATATATACCATAATACCAAGACCATCAAATCAACTGTCAGTTCTGGCATAGATAGTTTTAAACCTCGTCTTAATACATCTACATTCCATGCATTGAGCTTATGGCTAACCGATACAATAAACCGTCCATATGTAGCCTAAATGCTGTTGTAACTACTGAAATTAAAAACTGCTAAAGCTACATATACATTTCTGTTTTCCCATTTCTTTCGAACCTTTTCGAACGATTAATGTACAATCGTATCTTCTCAGGACAATTATAAGCCATTGAGCACACATGCATTCTATGCTAGCGTCAACACGCTTTTCAATCTAGACTCTAAAGGTCAATGTCGCTACTGGACATCCAGGAAAAGATATCTGCTGGCACAGATAATAATGAATATTCTATAAGAATCTTCATTGACCTTGCCAATACTTTTGACTAAGTCGATCATAAAATCCTCTTGGCTAAACTAGAACTTGCGGCATTAGAGAACAAAATTCAAAAATGGTCTGCTTGTTACCGCTGTCAAAGAGTGATAGGCCTGCGTGACAGAATTCGTCGGTTGAGAATTATAAGGCTCTATGTCCAAAAAGTACTATTCCGAGATATTGCAATTTGAAAGTTCAACAATCTAGCACTCAAACACTAATGAAAATATTGCAAATGTAAGTAAAGAATTTAGTTCATTAGTCAATTAAATAACATTGTACATTGAAAAATTATGTGAATAAAACGTAAAAATATTTTAAAATAATTTTTTAAAGAAAGCCCCACGCCCCAAAATTGGACATAGAGCCTTATAATTCTCAATGCGAGGGCTGAACATTTTTTATTCCAGTTTGAAAGTTCAGCATTGAAGCACACAAACAATACTGAAAATATTACAAATTTAACTAACGGATTTAGTTCATTTGTCAATTAAGTAACATTGTACATTGAAAAAAGTTGTGAATAAAACGTAAAAACATTTTTTATGAATTTTTTTAAGAAAGCTCCATGCCCAAAAATTGGACATAGAGCCTTATGAAAGTTATGACACTCAATGTACAGAATGCGTGGGTCCAATTATTATTAATAGATTGAGATCACGTGACTTCTGTGCAGCGGTCTTATTTGCTGCATACCTAATTTATTCAAATCACGTGACTTGAACGCAGCGGTCTTATTTGCTGTTGGACATAGAGCCTTATAATTCTCAAAAAGATGAAAACTTTGCAGCGTAGACGTCTGTTGAAATGCATGGGACATAGAGCCTTTTAATTTAGTAAATTTCTCTTTTACTATTGAAGATCCAGCTTAGATTCTCCCATGACATGATAGCCCTGAACAAGATCTACGTCATGGTACCAATAACTAAAAAATTTCAAAAAATGGACATAGAGCCTTATAATTCTCAACCGACGAGATCTCTTGGGAACCTCTGACTATTGAGCTTGGCATCCCAGAAGGATCATTTTTATTCTTAACCCTCGGGCTACCAGGGGGGGGGTGGTATCCACCCCCCCTAGGTTTTTCCCAAATCAAACTTTTTTGGTTAGGAATAAAATTTTGACGTTTTAGGTAGCTGTAGAGGATTCATTTGCACACATTTTGAGCTAAAATGTGTGATGATATACCATACCATTCAAAAGTTATACCCGATATACCCGAGGCACCAGGGGAGGTGGATACCACCCCCCCTTAGATTATCGGCTGTATCTTATCCGTCCTTTGACATGAAGAGACACCATGTACACCATTCTGTAGAGGGAATGTGGGGCTACATTGTGGTGGTCACGGAGTTGTCTTTGGACAACCGGAAGTCCTCAAAATAAATTAAAATATAAATAAAGGTGTTTTATTTTCATAAAATTTTCATGTTTTTCCTATTAAAAATTATTCATAATTTATTTTTTAAGAGAAATAAATTATGTCATTCTATAGAGGGCATTCAGGGCTATTTTTTGATACCAATTAATTTGACATTTGATGACCGGAAGTGCTCAAAATAAATTTAAATGTGTGAAAATGTTGGGTTTTATTTACAACGCAAACCGATAAGTCTGCGTAAACGTTTTTCAGCATGTTTTACATGTTTTTTCTCTTTTTATTGTAACTAAAACTAACTTATTACTAGTTTTTATAGTTGAATATTGGACTTTATTATATGTAAACTATTTTTAATTAAATAAATTGTTAAAAACACACAGAATCTAATATTTTGCTTATGCGAAAGTATACATTTTGTGGAATCGACGGATGCCTACGGTAAAAAATTCATAACTTTGGGGTGCTTTCATATATTTCAAATCTAATTATACCATTTTGTGCAGAAATGAATGCTGAATCCACAGGTGTATTACAAGTTATGATATCTCAAACCAAACCCAAAATCCAGGGGGGGGTGGTAACCACCCCCCCCTTGGTAGTCAGTGTTACAAAAAAAGCTTGGTAGCCTGAGGGTTAATATTAATAATCGACAAACCAAACTCGCCAACGATTATTTATATCACAATATGTGAAGTTCATAATTATGAGTAAAGTTTTTGTAGTCTCGTTTGTAGATCAACAGTACTGTAGACGAAAGTGAATAAACAGCGTGTAGGCCTACTCGTGTAGCTAATAAGAAGGAATGTGCTTATGATGGGTCATCGGATGATTATATATTAAGTTGCCAACTCCTTCATGAATTTTTGCTGTCACTGTGGGTCAATGAGTTGGAATTAAAAAGTTAACCGGACATAATTATTGTTAAATAATCGGAAAATATCGAATTGGACAAACTGGGAGGAAGAGACAGTGATAAAAATTCATATATCAATTGTAGCGTTGATTAAAATAATGTATTTGAATGCCTGCGTTGTCATAATGAGATCTTGAATAGGGTGCTATATAAATTATGATCGATTTATTGATTTCAATGAATTAGGCCTACACATTCTGACTACAAAACGGCAAAACGTCAAAAATCAGTGTAGGCCTACATACATTTTTATCGATATAGGCCTAATCCTACCTAGTCTGTCAATCATCACAAGTGACTGCCCAACGGGGCCGGATTAAGAAAGGTGGGGGCCCTGGTCGGAAAATTTTGTGGGATCTTCAATCGAAAAATCTGATGACCTCTGTTTAGTCGTTGGCTCGAAATTTCGTCAAAATATACAAATGTTTTCCTTAAAAATTTTCTTTTCTCGTGTGTGGGGGCTCTCTAAATTGTGGGGGCCCCTGTTGGGCCGAACATTTTGAACATGCCTTATTCCGGCCCTGCTGTCCAATCTTTTTGGCACCACTGGCCGCAAAAACAGTAATTCTTGAAGCAGAGGGTCGCAACAGTAAACTCAAAGCAACAGCTGAAACTTTGTTTGTTTGTATGTACACTTGTTATAGCGCCCCTTCAAGCCAAAGTGATCGTTATAAGCGGTTTTTGACATCCATTGTGTAATGTTATTTTGCAGAATGAATATCAATAGTGGTCTAATAATGTATAATTAATAGCATATAGTACACGTGGGCATAATTATGCATGCGAGTCTCAGTAATAGATCAGCACCAAAAAGTATAAGGTGGCTTTCATCCTTGCCTTGTATTAAGTTTCTTTAACACTCGAGTGCCCAAGGTATTTTTGGCACACGAAGACCCAAGGGGGGGGGGAAGGTCCGCGCAGACCCCAGAGTTTTCATGTTAATATCTTGAGAAGGGATTGGAATATCGTTTTGAGAATTTAGTTATATGTACTCCCAAATGAATTTGCAATCGATTGATATATATATATATATTATATCACAAAGGCACCACCTGGTATATAATAATAGTTATTGATCAGTAACCAATCGCATGCATGACTAATAGCCGCATATATATCTTGCGGTACCCTTAGTAAATATATGCTGTGATTGTGGGGTACAGGGTTTCACGATACTCACTCATAAATAGTCATAATATACCATTCTATGCCGAAATGGATGTTCTAGGAATACCTAAAAGCATTGTTGCACATCCATAGCCTTTAAAAAGTTATCCGGGAAAAATAGGCCTGGGGTCCGGTTGGACAGCCCCCCTTGGGCACTCGAGGGTTAAAGTTCGTCGCCCAGCCATAGTTTGGCAAACTCAACTCTTCATATCGTCTCTCAGTCACCGTTTAGATGGCTCAGCTCCAATTTACAACTGAGTCGATTTTCCATACTCTTGCTTTGGTATTATCAAGAGACATGGAAGCCAGACGTTTCGTCTAAAGAGCAGTGGGAGTCGACAGACGAGTAACAACCCAAAACACTGCCATTCGTCGGCCCTGATAGGCTACCCTTATCAATTGTTTCTTTCCAATCCTCTTGATTAGAACTGAATTAAACCTAGAAAGGAACAGTTACTGCTGAAGTCACTTGCAGAGGTGCTTAAACTCTGCAAACAACATCTTAGAAACTGCTTTGAAGATCATGGTTTGTGACGGTTTGCGACGTCAGTTTAGCCGAGTATAGGAATAAGAGTTGCTAAAGCCCGAAAATGAGTGCCCGTCACCGTACGAGAACCTAACTCTAGTGGTAGAAAGAATAGATTAGTTTTCGTTTAGTCTACCTCGTTGCTGTACCAAACCCGGGCAACCGTTACAATGCATATATCAACAAGAATAAACTTTCAAGTTAATTACTGACTTTGTCCATAACTTCATTCGACAAAAGTGCAAAAATTTAGTGAACTCTGGAGGGCCACTTGAAATACCCCGCGGTAGGCAGGTTGGACAGCACTTAGTTATGATGTCTATTCTCGTCTTACGTCGTGGCAACGACTTTGGTTCATAAGGTTCAGGAAATAATATTATGTTTCTGTTGAGACATAATGTTAAGAACACCTGCTATAAAAAGTTGTAGAAAAAGAATTGTCATAAATATTTACCGAAGACAATCAGTTGTGCGCTGTATCGTTCAGGTTGTTTCGGTGACCTGTTCACGGTACAAGTGTAGATTCCAGCGTCATTCAGTTGAATCGAGTTGGAACTAAACGTAACTGATCCATCTTCACCAACATCGAAGTCAAATGTTGAATTTATAACCTTTGCCTCTCCCTTCCAGTTTTTCCAAATGCACCTGTTGTAATTATTCAATGGTCTCTGAATCGTCCACTCTCTGATTGTATAATCATTGTCCGGCTTACATTTCATTTGAACTCCTTGGTCGACAGTGACTGCCAAATTCCAGGGACGATCAGGCAACTTAATATTGGATGAAGATTCTGAAAAGTGATAAAATTAAGTACTACAACATAAGATGGCGATGATGGGCATTAGATTTCTAGTTTCTGATCCATTGTAGTAGGCTATCAGCCTGAATGCTTATAATGAAATTGTTGCAATCTAATCTCATTCCATGCTTTTTGCATTCGAAAATAGAGTATAACCTGATATTATTAATTCTTTATTGATTCTAATATTCTAAAGTTAATCATGGCTCATTGTCATAGACTATCTACTTACCCACGGCATAAAATAATTGAAAAACAACAACGAAAGCCCTCATCTTCCCGAAGTAGGCTGATCTGTTTTTGGCTTTTGTCTAATACATCCGAACACAATCAAGCTTCGATTTGAAAAGAGAAGTTTTGGATAGAGGCCCGATGTTTCTAATTACACATGGGAAGGGAAGTTTTTAGGAATATGTTAGCCTCATGGGCAAGAGGGTGAAGCGAGTAGGCCTATGTGCAGGCGAAATCGCAAATGGTCATAATAAAATGATGACAGCCGGGAAACAATTAGGGTCTATGCACATAACGTGACATTATGTAGGTCGGGAATAAGGAAACAAAATATAATATTATGGTCTCTATCGTTTTAGGTACCTGCATGCGACTCATGTCAATTTCGTCATTTTATGTTCTTCCTGATCAGATAGATTTGAGTAACTTTCCGGTTCTTGTGTCACTGCACGTCATTTATTTACAGTTATAAAATAATAGTCTGTCCTTTGGCTCGTCGTGTAGTCTAAGCTTATAGGCCAACTGTTACAAACTTGGGCTCTGGGGTTTGACCTTTCACTAATTTAGTTGGTTTAGGATCTCCGTTTCCCTTCCGAATCTGCGCGTATCCATGTAGTGTCTAATATTTGACAAATTCCTAAATTTGGTCGTGCCTCCAGCAATATTCCGGTGTTGCGTGAGACTTTACAATTATTTTCAACAGATTCTTTCTCCGGCGTAGCTGTTTCAGAATAAATTCGCCTTCAAAGAGTATATTCTGAAATAAAGTCTCCGGGGGCATGATAGCCTATTTCCTCCGTCGATGAAATAAAGTCTCCCTTTCGTCGTAAAATGGGCTACAGTCGCGCAAAATTTATAGTTGAGTAGGCTAAACCGTTAGTTACATTTTAAAATTAATTAACAAGAAAATATATAGGCCTAAGCCTACTTTTACACCAGGAAATTTCTTCCAATACAGAGTTTCAGGCTGTGTTAATTTATAAACCGTATTAGTCATTTATTTTAGATAGGCTAGCAATAATTATTATGGCCTATCTATTACCAAAAGTTGCTCGTGACGCTCATGGTTTGAGAGTGTAAACGATTTAAAATTTGATATAGAGCAAAATATATTTTGAGTTTGCAGAAAGACACAATTGATGTGCAAAATCAAGTCTGTCTGAAACTGTGCAGCAAAAAAATTAAAATATCTCTTTCCGATTTATGTGAACATTAGGTTATACAGCCACGCACTATCTAAAATCAACTTTCATTGTAATTAGATGCCAATTAGAAAATAAGTTGGGCCTATTAATAGGCCTAGTTAGTGATCAGAAAGAGATGGCCAAAATTGTGGACCTCTTCGTACACCATGAGAAAGACTGAATTCTTCATAGTTGCATTTCGTAAATATGGAACCAAGAACCTCAATTCTAAGCCGAGCAGAGAGGCAAATTGCATGATAAATGAGAAGCACGAAAGATCACGGAGGGAGTCTGGGGCGACAGTCAGCTGACATTGCCGAACTAGAGCAGCTCATGACCCGCTGTTCTGCTATGGAGAAAGACTGATAAGATAATATAAAATTAAGATAAAATAATAGGCTATAAGATAAGATAGGAATATTCTTTAACCCATTTTCTACTAGCGCACCCTGGAAGGGTGCATTCCAAAATCGGCTCAAAAAATTTCTTAACCTGCATGAACCAAATATATTATTTAAATTTCTGATCTGTATTGAGTTGATTAAACAATCCCTGTAGAGTTTGTCTAATTTCAATTTCTTTAACCCCCAAATTATTTTTTATTTATGGAGAAAGTGACGTCACAACGTAACTGTGAGAAACTGCATGGAGTAAAATCTTTAGCTTTTATAATTATTTTATTATAATCATCAAATATGATAGAATTACATCTGTTTGTATGATAATTAGTGATATTATCAAAATATTGCTATTTAATTACTGAAGAGTTGTGATGATTGTGCTGCTGCACCCTGGGAGGGTGCATGGTAGCGAATGGGTACAGGGTTTTGAACAATGGTGAACAGTGTCAATTGAATGTTCCTAACCATCAGGTGGACATGCAATTGGGCTGAAAATGTTAGTTTTGTGTCCTTGTTCCTACCTATATTGGTAGGAACTGTTGTGGGTATCTTCAATTTGGATAATGCCGTGCAGATGATATTGGGATATGATAGCATATAGCCCATGCATTCGTATACATTCACGTATGGCGTCAAGTATAGACCATGTGAGCCGGTCTCAATGTTGATTATGCTGCTCATTTGATCTTGACTCCATGTCTGAAATATCATAAACTCTTCCAAGTATTTCTTTTGACAAATTTTTGGTTCAGTGAAACTGCTTGAACACATTGGATGCCTTGACAGTACCGTCTGGAAAATTTTCCGCCAAAATGAATTTGGTAGATTGCACAACATAATAGGCGGTGTCGGTGAAGTTGAGCAAACGAGACGACCCACAAAACCACAATGAGGACAAAGGGAATGGTGACCGCAACTGTCTGCATTCTTGTTCTATTCAAAGATGTTGCAGGACATGAAATAACATGACAGCCTTGACAGGACATAGGCCTACCAGTGGAAACCACTGGATCTTCTTGATTTCTGAAGGGGTGGGGGGTAGGAAGTTGCTCGTATATACCAAACGCAGCATGCTCAACCAGATAAGATTAGGTACGCCTACCCAGGTAGAGCACAACCATTGAACCCATGTCATGTTGTAGCGGAGAATCAGTTCGACCAATTCATTTCTTGGTGATACGACTGATACCTTCGAATCAGTGATATTGTCCGCATTGTAGCAAAACTCAAGAAATGGTCATAAAAAGGGTGATATGAACTTCAAAATGCACTGTTTCATTAAATTTCATGACAAAACATGAGGCAGTTTTAGTGAAAGTCGTGACACTGCTTACAATCTAGCGGAAATATGATTCTTATGACATAATGATACGTAACTTGCTTCTGTAGACAAGAAGAACGTAAAGTACTGCTTAACTACTAGCGCACCCTCCCAGGGTGCACTACTTTGACACCAAATATTTTTACGGAGGCATTCATAATTAATATTTTAAACCTGGTGCTCATGTTTACATACCAGTAGCCTAGGTGTTGAAAATGTTAGTATCGTTCTTGAAAAAAGTTGGTAGTTAATGGGTTAATAGACCAATTGCTATCCGCATTTTGGAGCACAGACATGGTATCATTTTCAAACGTACAACAATTCTATATCAAGTCAATGTCAAATGTTTTAAAATAGCACAAAATTTAAGTCTAAAAAAATCAATTTAAATTTTTAAACTTTATGCTCCTTTAATGATAAACAGTTTATGCTGCACTTTTGTGTATATGGTAATACATTATGGTATGACATTGAAATAAAATAAAGCATTCTCGTTAAAACAATTTTCTCATTAGGCCTATGTTGTCCGCACTAAAGATAATTCAGTCATGTAACCTTAGCCTCGTGGAATAAGGCTGGGTTTCAATGGCGGGAGGAGTGGGTTTTAATCCAAAACATATAAATTAGTGAAAGGTCAAACCCCAGAGCCCAAGTGCGTAGCAGTTGGCCTATAAGCTTAGACTACACGACGAGCCAAAGGACAGACTATTATTTTATAACTGTAAATAAATGACGTGCAGTGACACAAGAACCGGAAAGTTACTCAAATCTATCTGATCAGGAAGAACATAAAATGACGAAATTGACATGAGTCGCATGCAGGTACCTAAAACGATAGAGACCATAATATTATATTTTGTTTCCTTATTCCCGACCTACATAATGTCACGTTATGTGCATAGACCCTAATTGTTTCCCGGCTGTCATCATTTTATTATGACCATTTGCGATTTCGCCTGCACATAGGCCTACTCGCTTCACCCTCTTGCCCATGAGGCTAACATATTCCTAAAAACTTCCCTTCCCATGTGTAATTAGAAACATCGGGCCTCTATCCAAAACTTCTCTTTTCAAATCGAAGCTTGATTGTGTTCGGATGTATTAGACAAAAGCCAAAAACAGATCAGCCTACTTCGGGAAGATGAGGGCTTTCGTTGTTGTTTTTCAATTATTTTATGCCGTGGGTAAGTAGATAGTCTATGACAATGAGCCATGATTAACTTTAGAATATTAGAATCAATAAAGAATTAATAATATCAGGTTATACTCTATTTTCGAATGCAAAAAGCATGGAATGAGATTAGATTGCAACAATTTCATTATAAGCATTCAGGCTGATAGCCTACTACAATGGATCAGAAACTAGAAATCTAATGCCCATCATCGCCATCTTATGTTGTAGTACTTAATTTTATCACTTTTCAGAATCTTCATCCAATATTAAGTTGCCTGATCGTCCCTGGAATTTGGCAGTCACTGTCGACCAAGGAGTTCAAATGAAATGTAAGCCGGACAATGATTATACAATCAGAGAGTGGACGATTCAGAGACCATTGAATAATTACAACAGGTACATTTGGAAAAACTGGAAGGGAGAGGCAAAGGTTATAAATTCAACATTTGACTTCGATGTTGGTGAAGATGGATCAGTTACGTTTAGTTCCAACTCGATTCAACTGAATGACGCTGGAATCTACACTTGTACCGTGAACAGGTCACCGAAACAACCTGAACGATACAGCGCACAACTGATTGTGTTTGGTAAATACTTATGACAATCGAAATTCTTTTCGACTTTGCTATCCGATTGTCAAAGTAATAATGCTCTGATCACTTGCAAAAAGAACCTTGTATTTTGTCATGATTGATGCATCAAGTTTTTTTTATCAAATTTTTTTGATTGTCATAACGGTGATATTATGTTTGGCACAGGTATTTGTGTGAGCTGGTAGGCCTCATCAATTACAATAGGCCTATTATAATAGTCTTTCAAGTAGTTTTTCTTTAATATTAAGAAAATTCCGAGCACCAAGCTAAGTATAACTTTATTTAGGCTATTTTTATTGATGCTAACTGCTGTCGGGCCTCTGGATAATATTCCTGTTTAACTAAAAACGTGCACATCAGACCTTATTCTACAGGCGTTTAGCCTACAGAGCATATTGCTTGTCGCGCTGATATTATACGGATCGAACTCACACCGAGGCGCTCACTCCTTAGTAAGCAGAGACCTTGTTTGTATAAGCCTCTTGCCAACAATATTATTCACTGGACTTCAATCCTCTCTTAGTCAAAATGTACTTTTAGACGTAAGATTAGCCTAAATTTCAAAAGAGCTATAACTTTACGTGCAGTTGGAGACGGTTCTATTCTACGGTTATACAGCAACAGTACTGTTGCTGAGATCTTCCAGTTTGCTTCTTAAGCGGTGCTGAGTGCTTATGAATGGACTGACAACGTCGTCTTTCATGCACATGTAATGCTTTTGCGAACATCAACATGTTGCTTTGTCTAGAATCGGATCCACAGTGCAACACCAATATATCTTTAGGAGATGGAAACATCAAAGAATCCGATTATGTTGCATTTCAATGCGCTGTGAATTACTCTGGACATTGGATTCCATCGATGCAATGGTCAAAAGATGGAAATGCTTTGAACGAAAATGCAACTATTGAAAATATCAGTATTTCTCATGAAGTGCAACAATTATCGTCAGTAATAAATTTACAAATCAAGGCAGAAGACAATGATGCGATGATTACCTGCAAAACAATGTTCATTGAAACGACGGAAAATGTAAACAAAACCAGCGCCAGAAATGTACCGGAATACAAGTTTTACTGCAACATAACGTTAGCAATGCAGTCAACGTCATCTTTTTTAAAGTTTATAGTTCTTTCGTGTAAGTGTTTCATTCCATCTGCTTACCTTTATTTTTTGCATAAAAATCTCTTTAGCAAAGGGCTAAATAATCTGTCATAGTTACATCTGCTAAATAGTGCAGCTTCATTGGTCTCGTTAGACTAGCCTTATAATTAGCCTATGTTGCATTTCAATGCGCTGTGAATTACTCCGGACATTGGACTCCATCGATGCAATGGTCAAAAGATGGGAAAGCTTTGAACGAAGCATCTGCTGTTGTGAATATAAATATTTTTCATGATGTGCAACAATAATATTATCGTCAGTCATCAATTTGCAAATCCCGACAGAAGACAATGGTGCGATGATTACTTGCAAAACATTGTTCATTGAAACGACGGAAAATGTAAACAAAACCGGCGCCAGAAATATACCGCAATATCTGTTTTATTGCAATACAACGTTGTATGTACTTTGTAAGTTTATAGTTCTTTCGTCCCACATTTTAGTTTTCCTAACGATCATTTTCGTTTTCATTACTCCATTTAGCTCATCGCAAACTGGTGAGACATTTCTTTAGCATAATTAGTATTAGTAATTACCAGTTGAAGTCACATCTACCAATGGCGGATTCTGGCTTGACCAGCCTTATACTTCTATACTTGCTCAATGAAATGGTTACACTTTTGCGCATTCACAAATGATGCAAATTCGTTAATAAAAGTTGTTCCACCTTATGGATCGATGTTTAAAACAGAGGTGCTTGATTAATGCATAATAGCCTAATAGACCTTTATGATGCAGAATTCAGAATTTGGAATTCCTGTTATTATCATTTAGCCTATGTATAATAAAGGAGCTATGATCTTTCTTTATTCGGCCCTATGAACGTAACTGCAGTTTGTCCGTTCTGAAACACAACAGGAAAAACTGAAATAAAGACTGTCAGTCAAGATATTAATTTTGTTTTATGGCACCGATATGATTTTCATAATGGTGTTTGCTTAAGTTATGCTGTCCCTACAGCGTAATTATTCATAAAGTAGGCCTACTTTCCATTATCTGCCTCACATAGTCTAATTATAGGATCGTAAGGAAAATAAAAGTCTTAATAGGCTCTTTTAGACAAACAAAACCCCGGAGAATCAAATTGTGCCCTAACTGCCAATAAAGTTTGTACATTATTACTGTTAAGTTAATAAATAAAAAAACTCATCTAGTTCTAAAGTGGTTCATCTGTCGTCTTCCTCTAGTCAACGATGAACCACTTTAGAGCCAGATAAGCCTTGTAGGCTTATTCGTAGTTATAATGCAACCAGAGGATTGTATTCTAACGACTTGCTACTCGTTGGTCAAAGTATCGTGTGATTTAATTATGCTATTTGCAGTACAGAGAATAGTTTGTGGTCATCATTGCTCAAAAGACCTTCCTAAATTTGTCTGTTTTAACTGTAAAACAGATTTTGGCTATTATAGCAAAATCATGCTTTCACAATATGTAGCAAGTAGAACAAAACTTGTTTCTATAGGGCCTAAGCTTTCCTATTAAAAATGGTTTTTCGGCAAGGTTTGGTTCTAAAATTACTTATCCTGCTTTACCAAGAAGGGTTCTTGAACTTAGTTTTGCACAGCATTCATATCTGGGGTTTAATTTATATCCAACTTCCCGCACTTCAGTTGGACCGAGGAATGTTACTATTACACCTAAGAAGGACTTATATAGAACCGAAGACGTTCTAAGCTGTAAGGCTGCTGGAAATCTAAGTTCCTCGTACACCTGGAGAAATGTTAAGACACAAGAGATGATCACAGATGGACCTCAACTTGATTTAAATGAGGTTGAATTGAAAGCCAATGGACGTCACCTCATAGAATGCATTGCTCAGAATAAATTGGGTGATGAAATCAAACTGTCTTCTGCTACGATCGATGTCATAGTCACAGGTACTACAGCAATGCAAGGGCAGAAAATTATAATAAGCATGTAACTATGAAGCTGGGCAACATGACGCGAGACAAACTCAGACAGAGAGTGGCGTCGGACTCCTACGGGCGTTGAGCCTAAGGATGTTGTTGTTGATGATGATGATGATGTATGAATGTATGCATAATTATATGCATGATTATGTAGCCTATACACTATACAGGCTACATGTATGAATTTGCATGTAGGCCTATTCATGTTTGTTAGTGTGTTTGTATGCATGCAGGTGGGACAATGTTTCGATGTGATCTATATCAATGTTGCAACGTGCGAATTCATGTAGCTTATTTTTAGAATGCATGGATTATGTCTATGATGTACATGTAAGTATGCGAGTAAGTGTGTTGGCCTACTTGTGCAAGTGCGCACCTACGTGATCTACTTGTGTTTCTAAGTATATGAGTATGTTTTCAATTCTCTTAAATCGTTATGAACAAAAAGATCTCGCACATCTGATACTTGATGTATAATTATAAATCGCTTTTCTTGAACTTAAGTTGAGTGAAATATACGGTACCGGTAGTTCATGAGTTACAAAGAATGGAAACAACCAATTCGTGTTTGTTAGTGTGTTTGTTTGTATGCATGCAGGTGAGACTATCCATATCAATGTGCAAGTAGCCTACGCACCAGCGTGATCTACTTGTGTTTCTAAGTCTGTGAATATCACGTCTCCCTGTTAATTTCTTATGGCTCGACGGTCTTCAAAACAGCTGTTATGGTTTATCGCCAACTAATATGATTGTGATTTATTGTTTAGGGAACTCAATGATTATCATCATGACGGGAATTATATGCGCCATCATGTTGCTAATCGTAATTCTCATCTGCAGAGAACGCATAAAAGGCAAGCAAACTACATACATCTTCTCCGTGGGTTGTTCTAGATGTAGGTCTAAGCACAATGATAGACTAATTTCATCCTCGATCAATAAAATCTACACGCTTTTATGAAGATTAATATTATAATTGAATAACTTATTTGATTGTTTAATTAAAAAATACACGGTAGGCTAGGCCTATGTTATGATGCAGGAGCATGGGCGCCCGCAGAAATTTTTTCAGGGGGGGCAAAAAACTTTTGATGGTCACAGTCACCGTAAATGTTTTAGCAACAAGACTAAAAGAGCTTGAAAAATGCAAAGCTGGAAACTAAGAGTACGAGTCTTTTTAATGAGGTTTCCTAATGCAAATATTTTTCAGTTTCATTTTGTGTATCAGCTTTAATATGAATAATTTCTTTAGTGTGAAGAAAAAAAAGTAAAAAGTAGATGTTAAATGTGGGTTCCTGAAGCGGCACTGTAATATTAAAAGTCCATTGAATGAATGAATAAGTGAACAAAATTAGGTGTAAGTTTTCAAGGTGCAAGTGTTCCTCTAGGCCTAGCTACTTCTATTGATAGCCTACTTAATTTTGTGCAGTTGAGAAAGATTGGATGACAGCGAGATTCCAATCAAGTAGGCCATAATCGATCGATATTGAAAAATACTATTTGCAAGGGCGCCTGCCGAAGGGTTAACAGTCAATGGTCACTGTTCCAGTTTTTAACAAGATGTTGATTATGCAAGGCAGAAAATTAAGAGCATGTTTACATCTACAGAGATTTCTAAACATAGGTTTCTGGCTTTCACTGTGTGTATCATTCGTATCATTAGTGCTTTAATGCGAAGAGATTTGTAAAAAACCCAAAAGTGGTAGTTAAAAAATAATTTTCCATTTTCCAGGGGGGGGGCAAGTGCCCCCCTTGCCCCTATGTGCGGGCGCCCATGTGCAGGAGGAAACACTAGAGACGGTGATCATGTTAAAGCGCTGTTTACTAAAACAAGAATAGTTTTCTTAAAATAAACAATTAGCCAAATTTAATTCAGAGCTCTAATGCAAAAGTTGCACTGGTCTTCATGGATTGCGCCAACCTGAAGCAAAATTAATAATAATGTAACCACGCTATTATAGGCCTATTTACTTTTGAAAATAGTGTTGTTGTCATAATTTATAGGCCAAACCTATCATGGTTAGCCGATTATAAATGAATATAATGTTATAATCTAATATTATATTCATGCTAATATTATATTTTTAGAGCGATGTAAGCGATATTGACGCATTGCATTTGAACTTTTATTTTTAGGATTAATTGGCAAACTGTTGGCTGTATTTCGAGAAGGACCGGCGAATGAACCAGACATTCGTCCAAATGACAATGACATTCAAAATAGTCTGTAGTGATACTATTGATAAGATTATAGCATTTCGGTATTACGATCTAATAGGCTATATCAGTACTTTTGTCATAATGATACAATGACACAAGGCGATAGTAGGCCTATGTTGTCAGTGGGAGGAACATGCGATCGCGTAAAAGGCACTACCGCTTTCTTTCATTCCAAAGCTACATGTAAGAAAATGAAATTCCTAATGCCCGTTTCTGTGCTCACAGTTTAAGAGACTTTCTTCTAGGCCCTTCTACTTCTTCTTCTTCTGCCTTTTCTATGATGATGCACAGAAGCTGGTCGCTGCAAGGCTTTCGGCGCTGTCATCTTATGGATGGATAGACTCTGATGCAACCTTTTTTCTCCATTCTTGAGACACAGTAGAAATAGTGACGGACTTTATCAGCCCACGTAGTTGGCCTACCAGAGACTGTATAGTCTTTTACAATGTCCTGTTGTAATTTCGACGCGTAGGCTATTAGATTTCTTTCATACTCTGGCATACTTGCCGATTTTTATTACCCTCTTCAAAGCGTTGATGTCTTTGGTTCACTCATTTTCTTCATATTATGCTTATAATTATAATTTATACGCGTTAATGCCTGACTGAGTGTTTACTTTATTCATTTTCAGGCGTTGCTTTTAACAATGATATCGAGCCGTATGGACAGTTTGGACACTACGCAGTTCAAGCGGAGTTTGGTGAGTTAAAAGCTCAACAGTGCACTGCTTCATTGTATAACAAAGCGCATCACTAACTAACCGTGACAGTAATAGTGACTTTCTTATCATGTGCAATCCTCCAACCCAATGCCTAATAAAGTAATTAACTAAATAGTACGTACATGTAATTTATCACGATTGAATCCCAATATTGGTAAAATTATTATGTTTATAAGCATTATAACTAGGCCTACATAAGTTTAAGGCGTTGCAAAGACTTGCTCATAAGAATTTTTCAACATGCTGTTTCACAGTTTCAGGAAACGCACGGAGACAGCGAGTTGAAAGCATAAATGAAAGTCTTGCTGAAGAAGAGGAAGGTAGGTTTGTGGAAAAAATAAAATTGGTTGTCTAGCGACGCAATTTTAAAACGTAGATTTATGTGACATCTCTTAAACAGAGATGAAACATAGACATCCAGAATCTGATCATCTGTGCTGACGTTTTGACGTCAGGTAGCTGAGTCAAAAATCAAGAGCCATGAACTGATTATGATTAGACTGTTATAAAAAAAGCAAATGTTGCTCGGTATAAGCTTATCTATGAGAAGAAGGGAGGAATGCGCCTACATCAGTTTAACATCCAATTCGGATGAGGCAATTCTGTCAAATTCCTTGATACTAGGCCTATGTGCAAGAAAGTGACACGTGTTAGATCGAAAATGAAGAGTAGGCTTAGTACTGTGCAGTGGTTAACAAAATAGACAAAACTATCGTAAAAGTGTTGCAGTTGTTTTTCAAAAGCATTTCGGCCAAAATCCTAATAACTCTTGGAACACCTGCCGTCATTTTATACAATGATTTTCGTTTTAGGGTCCGCGGCAAATCGTTTTGATGAGACAATGGACATAAAATTTCCGGTCTACGCTGAGATCAACAAACAGAAGAATAGTAAGTTGATCCCTCAACTCAATTCATTTCTAAATCATTCAAAGCTGTCAAAATATCAGTTTAGAACAAAAGACTTCTTTAGTATATTGTTAGAGCTAGATTGGGTCGATTATCACATAAATTTAGCCTACTTCGGAGCTTGTTTTGTCGCCGTTCGAGCCACCAGTATTAAATATTAGCCTAATAGTTTACATATAAATTCAGAGTAAATTCCAAGACAACCTTGGCATAATTATTAATTGTGTCCCATCACATTCTGATTATCCTAGAAGCTGCCTGCAACACTTACAGCCGAGAGGTCGTAGCAAAGATGCAAGCATCACAAAAAATGGTAGGTTATTTGCTGATGATCTTAAATAACTATTGTTATGTTGCGTCATTAAACTAATGGGGCCTATAATTATGTTTGCAGCCCTGTATCGCAGCACTGCGATAGGCCTACGTTATTAATTTTTCACGTTATAATAGACGTGAAATTTCTAGCGCCTATAGATTCTCATCTCTATGTTATCTCTGGCAACCCGTTTCGGGTAATGAAGATTTATGCACACCATCTGTCACAACATTGCGCTCTTAAATAAACCGATGCCCTGCGCTTAGCGTAAGAGTCGAAATTTAGTACTTTTAAGATCGCAGCTAGATTACAAAAAAAATTTAATTTGACAAAATAAAATTATTTTAGAGAGTTGGATGTGATGGAACGGTCTATGAAGACCTCAGCATAGACGGAGGTCTTCACCAATCAGAGGCTTCTGGTTCAATGCCTCAAAATCCAATGTTCAACAAATCGGAATACGCCAGCATTGACCACACAGTTGACCCTCCAGCTCCACCACTTCCAAAGAGAAAATGATCCAAAAGGATCTTCGAAGAATTTAGTGGCATAATATATTAAGCTTCTGACTTTAATCAGTGTGTCTAGTGTTCAAATCTCACATTCTCACTTCATCTTTTGTTATTCACACTTGCTACTCAGATAGACCTACGATACTTAATCACCGACAAAACTGCAAATAGCCTACATTCTGCCTATGTCAGTATAGGACTATAATTAGCATATGCTTTGCATGCTATCTAAAAATTATCTCAACGAACCTTAATTATAATTATACTGTTCAAGTACATGTAGAAGGCGTAACTTATGTTGCCTCTACAATTTTGATTAAAATTGTTTTAGAAATGCAAACATTGGGACAGCTTAGTAATCAAAACTTCGGTGTAACATTAAGCACACACTGTAGCCTAATACTGCAATGTTATTTAAATAGATCTATTATACAGAATCACGCGTGCGTAATTGTTTACACTGACAAATTGAACAAAAGTAAACGTAATAAATGTTAACACATGGCGGCTGATTTATTTCCTGCAGGTTGATGTGGAATGCGGAGTTAGTATATGAAACTGGTGATTTATTATCGCCAGGGGCTTCTATCCCCCCTCAGCAGCCGGGCGCAATACATATTCTCCCCCCCCCCCTTATTGGGCCAACCTACTCTCCCGGCAATATGTAATCTTGTCCCCTAACTATAGGGAATGAAGGTTTCTGGGAGGAGAGACAGACAAGCATCCAGCAGACGATCACCGAAACACGTATCGCCAAGACGGGAGGGGTTTAGGGTGTGATATGCGTCCCTCCCTCCCCCCATTAAATTTTTTTGCAATTTCCGCATTGCAATTTCTGCAATACAATGAAATACAATATGGGCCTACAAAATAATGATGTTGTTTTTCTAAGTGTTCAAGGAACAAAATATTTTGAAATTTGACAGTCTGAAATTTGAAAGATAACACTGGAGATAAGCCATTTAGTTCAGTGTTTAATCAGTGTGTTACCTAGTCACACTGCTTTTGGGAATTTAGGTTTTGGGGAGGGGCAAATGGCTGTTTTAGGCGAACGGAAACCGCTCAGACAGAAATTTTCTGACAACATTTTTTAGTCCTTCGCCTAATTTTCCTCCTTGAAACATACATTTACTTTCCCAAAAGTCTTATGCATGACCTTATTTTTAGTGGCCTACTTCGATGCTTTGCAGTCAAATTCTTCTACTGACGGGATAACTGCACTTGTATAAACCTGTCAAATTTATATATAGCGGGGGGTCAATGTTGTATTATATACTTTTTATGGATGGGGGAATTATTCTATATACATGTTCACAACACCTATCGATTTTTCTGAAAAATTTTCATTCCTGGGGAACTCCCTCCCCATGGCTGTGTTACTGCGCCATATAAATCGTCGTAATTATTATTATTATTATTATTATTAGATGTCTAGATTAAACACTGCATTTAGTTGTACAAATATAGTATTTGTATTTATACAAGTATTAACATTAGATCAAATCATTACAATAATAATTATGATTGTATCATTTATTAAAATAGTAGGCCGTAAATAATATTATTATAATTAGGTAATAGTAAATTTTATCATGGCGTATTAAAACAGTTCATGTGATGAAGTAATGTAGATAGTAACACTATTATAACTAATGACTAATACAATGTTGAAAAAAGTTTTTTTTGGGGGGGGGAAGTAATTTCTAGGGGAAACTTCTTCCTAGAGATGACTAGATTAAACACTGCCTCCATGGCTGGCCTTCCCCTATCGACGTGAGTTTTGACTTTCTTCTGTTCCCCCTGTTTTTCACTGGGCGCAAGTCGCGCCCGCCTATACATGGGATAGAAGCCCCTGATTATCGCTATTTGCTAAGAGACAGTTAGACAGTTAGTCACTCAAGAATCCATTTCAGCTGCTATCATTAAGACGACGATTAGCGCCGTTGAGTGATGATTGTTTTGTGATTAACTCCAAGCACATCTCATCTTAATTACCAGTCCCTGCTAATCAGTGACGACTAATATTATTGTTCATGCGTAACAATAACGTCCCCCCATGAACAATAGTCGTCTGATACCCGCTTTGAATAGACATTGTAGTCGCAGTCTATTATAGCCTATCTTATTAAGTAAGTGAATAACGCTACATACGTGTAATTTTATTCAGGATATCAGAAGACAAAGAGCAGAGGTTTACCAAAATAAAATATGCCTCTTATTTTGGATTTTATTTTCGAGTAGACTTGCGACAGTGGAAATTGTTGAATGTAATTTAGTTTATTAGTAACATCATTGGGGATAAAAGTCGTTGGCCTCCTGCATACATCGAGTAACTTTTTCAGTGGACGAAGCTAATCTGTTGTTAGCTACAATGAGGCTAGCTATAATACTATTTGTTAAAGTTTTAACAGGTAAGCTTGATAACGACTGTATAGAGGACAAATGGGTTATGTCCATATTTCATTATTTCGAGAAAATCGAATTTCAAATTTCAAGTGCTTATGAAAAATATAACAAAGTAACATAATCATACTTTCTTGGTGTCATTGAATACGTATTTAAACAGGGAACAATGTTAACAGAGCAATGGTATCATGTGACATGAGAATAACACGAAAAAAATGAAGTTTGTAAGGGTGGGGTGCCCAAAAATGGACATACGACCTTTGTGCTCTACAGAAATCTTTGTAACATGGACATATCACATTCAACAGATCATTAATAAAGCATGGTTACTGGGCTTGTTTGCTACTTGAAAGGTCATAACAAAGTTAAGCAAACCTGACAATAAGCAAGTAAGTAAAATTGGACATGTAAACCTGTTTTTACACAAGTGACATGCTCAAATTTTTGTTTCAGGTCACAAATAAAACTATTATTGTTTTTGAGCTCATAGAATTTGAGCCATTGTAAAGATTCATTGGAAAAGAGAAGTGCTAGCAAACTGGATTTGATTTTTGTCTAAAGAGTTCATGGAATCAAACAAATGGATGAATGATCTATGATAATGACATTTATTTGTGAAAATGTTTGCTTTCTGGCAAAAAGTCTTGAATTACTGAGCGTTAGGCAGTCAACCTTCCGTATATTGGCGACCTCGTAACAATGAGGAGATAATGTTTTGCTGAAAAGCTTCTTACACTCTTTTCCTTCAACAATTCACCATAAACAACACCCAAGGCTTATTTTTATGCTTATCAGGTGTTCTAACCTAACCAGTAGCTAACAATTCATGGACAAAGTTGCGCAGAAAATGCTTCTTCATATTGAAGTATGACTAAGTCCCCTTTTACCATCTACAACTGAATCAGCATTTTTCACAGTCTACTGGTCTTTGTTGCTTGCATATCTGTAGGCCTATGCTGCCCTCTTATCCTTCTTTTGATTATTGTTTTCCGATCACAGTCTGCCTTTGTTGTAAGTATCCTGTAACAATAAACAGTCCCGATCTTTTACATCAATTGGCCCCTCTCTTTGAAACACTCTGTCTCCATCTACTCGGTATCAACTTCAAACTGGTAATCCCTCCTCCTCAGTGTCTTTCCTCAAAACTTTTTCTCGTGGCCTTGCGCACTGGGGGCGCCTCTGAACGGTTCACCCTATAGTAGAGGCGCTTTAAAAATGTTTTAATGCAATACAATATACAATACAATATTTGCAAACAATAAGTTTAATTGTGATATATGAAAGAGAATATAAAAATTTCTACTAGTTTTGACAACTCAAGAGACAAAGCAAGAGGCAAAAAACATTAAAGGTTTAGGGGTTAATCAACCATTGGCTTATGGAAAAGTTTTTTAAAAGGTTATTTATCCACTTAAATAAGAAAAACAAAAAACGATTGTGTGTAGTAACAATTGTTTTACTTACTTTGTACCCTATTGTAATTTTTTCCTTTTTTATTTACTGTAATGCTGTTTGGTTGGTGTCAGGAAGGACAGGCAATAAACCCTCCCATTATAAATTTCTGGCAACGCCATTGATACTGATGCAATAATTATTATGGCCAACTTACGATTGGTTTTCACACTGTGTGAAGTCGAACTCGAGATTAAAACCATTGACGATGACGACTTCGCAAGTTAAGCGAACATCGGATAATCGCGACTGAACTTTATAAAATCATCTTTTGATTACTTTAGACCGACAAGCAGATATTGTCTGCCATTTAATATGAACTCTTTATTACAGTATTTACTAAAATAACCAACCTCCGAACCGTCAGCATGCCAACTGGCTTGACGCCATCTTGCATAAAATTAGCGTAAACAATAGCTGATTGGCCATATTTCTCCGAGCACAAATGTCATATGTCCACATAAGACCTTTGTGCTCTGCGGATTTGTACGAAGATGACATATGATATTTGTAACTTGTGTATTGCACCATGAAAACGACTTTAGCAGGACATATAACTATTGTGCCCTGAAGCCTTATGCCATTACCTATAAGAATCGCTAAAAACATGGATTTTGAAAAAATGTGGACATAACCCATTTGTCCTCTATACAGTTATGAAGATCTAGGTAGTACGCATAATTATGTATTGAAACGAATATACATCGCTCAAATAATTATCGGTCTCCACAACATCCTTTTTGTACTAAGCCACTCGAAAGCCAATCGCAGGGCATCAGCTTATTCAGAAGCGCTGAGTGTACACTGTACAGTGTACACGGTTGAGGTGTCATCGCTAACTTGGCTGAAACCGGCCGTATGAAGCAATGAAAGGTCCTATAAATCTTAATTAACCCACAGATTTGTGTTGGTCTTTTTCAACTTAGACTCATCCAAACTTAATGTGTTGGTCTATCTCGGAAAATTTCTATTCACCAATTAAAGCTGTTCTGTAGACAGACCACCTTGTTTGTTATCGCTATTAGGGCCTTTATCAAATGGGATCAGTCAGAGTCACATTTATTTCGTTAATTTCGTGTTAATCCAGAAAATTTTGAATGATCAATGATTTTGTGCAAACTGTTTATTCCCGGAATGAAATGAACTTGGAATCAGTTATTCTGAATCATTAGGCTTGACCTCGATATGCCAGGAATGCTGATGCTGACGACTGAAAACGGTTGTAGTCATATTTTATCAGACTAGAACGAATAGTAATTATAGTCTTCCAACACAGTCATCCGTCTTCTTCAGGAAACTAAGTCAAGAAACGTCAATGATTTAAAAAGCAAAATTTTTCAAAATCTGAATTCAGTCAACCTAAAATAGAGCAATAGGCCTACGTCTAACTCGGTCAATGAATCAATGATTATTAGCGGCTGAAGGAGTTACTATGCGTCTTTCAGTTGTAGGTATTGAACTCGTCAGTCGACCCGAGAATAAAGTCGTCGTTGGAAAGGGTCGAACTTTGTTGGATTGTCGGTCAAACACTGAGTCACCAACTCCAATACGTTGGGAAAAGACTGAAAATGATTCGGAGAAAAGAGTCGTTTATTCTGGATTTGATTTTGGAAAGGGGATGAACGACTCCTTCTATGTCATCGTGAATAACTCTCCCGGACAATACGGTCTGTCCGTTGATGTTGGTTGGCAAACTACTGGTTTATACAGCTGCGTATTGCCTGGCACTATGGAGAGATACTCCGCCGAAGTCATTTTCATCGGTTAGTCACCGTTAGTGGATATACAGGGTGGCTCAAAAAAAAATACCCCACCAGCAAAAATGCAATATCTCCGCAACCAATCGAGATTATTCTATGAAAATAACAGGATTTGTAGAGGAGAGAATTTGCAACAATCCCTGAAAATCTCAATAATGAATCTGCATTACTTCAGAAGTTACAGCTGTGCAAAAACAGTTTTTCATTTTTTTCGAATTTTCGCAGAATCACTTTCCAATACCTGTGATTTCTTTAAGATTTTTTGCAAATTTCAACACATAAAGTGATGATGATGTCTTATGACCTCACTAAGAGCTGTAAATAAGCTGTTTATGAAGCAATCTGGTAGCATTAGGTGATATTTTATATGTTAAGGTCTCAATTTGTGAATCCGTACTGAACGTCCAGGGTAAAGTTTCTGCAGATGATAAAGTGGGAACTCGGGCGTTGCGTGATCAGAGGCTGGGGTATTGCATGATCGTAGCAAAATACCCAGTGAAAAGTGGAACCTGAGCACATTGAAGGCCATCTGTAGACGTGATTATGTAGCAAAAGTCAGATGTCGAAAGAGAGACAGAAAGACAGTGGTCGTTTGGTCTGACGGAAAAAAGCGCGATGTTAACGAAATTCGCTTGGTAGTCGCAAAGGTAAAGTTTGCAAAACACATCATGGTTTCGGCGTCAAATCTGCTGGCGTCTGTTACGGCTGCAAGGAAAGACTGCACTTTATCCCATTCAGTTGGCTAAATGTCAAACTTACCGTTGAACTCTGTTACCCAGACTCATTGAACACTGAAGGCATGTTCTAACATTTGGTTTATTTTCCAGCAGGACGGTGCGCCTGCTTGCTCGCACGGCAGGGTTGATTATGATGATGCTATCTTATTGCCATCAACTGCGGTAAATATATTGGCACAGGTGAATGACCATCAAACTCGCCAGACCTTAACCCTTTTGTTTATTACGACTGGGAAGCTATGCTGAAACGATGCAAGACATTTCATCCCAAGTTGGAGAACATTGGCTGACTGAAGGAAGTCTTGCTGGTAATGTGGGATCAGTTGCCGGAGGAGTCGATCAACAAGCCCATTACGAGTTTCACAAAAAGAATTCGAGCTCGTATTAAAGCAGGGAATGTACACTACCATCATACTTTACGATAAACTGTAAAACGGATTTCTGAGGTGGTAGTGAAAGGTGATATTATTTGACATGGAAATCAACAAATGACGTTAATTTTTCCGCGGAAATTCGAAAAAACGGAATTGAAAGTTTAAACAGCTGTAACTTTTGCAAACATGAAAATTGTAAAGTGAAACTTGCAGGGATTGTTGGAAATTCATTCCTCTACAAATTGGGAAATTTTCGTAGAAAAATATCAATGGGTTGCGAAGATATTGCATTTTATCCGGTGGGGTATTTTATTTTGAGCCACCCTGTAGATAATTGGATAATTGGATATGCATCATTAACCCACTGCGTCAGGACTTGGTTGATTATATACATAATGACTGGATGACTTTCTGATTGCCACTCTCGCTGATTGGTCCACTTATGAACGATCGAACGAACGAACGAACGAACGAATGAATGAATGACTGAATGAATGAATGAATTAATTAATTAATGTAGACCTGTCTAGTGTCTATGTATGAATGAGTGAATGAGTGAGCGAATGAATTAATTTGCGAATGAACATGTGAATGAATGAATGAATGAGCGAACGCACGAACAAATGAATGAATTATTTGCTTGCTGACTATTTCAGTTATTCTCTAATGCTTATACATGTAGACACAATAATATTATAATTATGATATTATTACTTTTCTACTAGAATGCACAGCGCACATTGTATGCCGTCTATTATTGTTTAGCGGCATTTGGGTCATTGTGTTCTAGCTGCCGATCCTCAGTGCAACGCTTCAGTTAATGAAGACGGAATCATCCTAATCTGTCAGTTACAGTTCATGGGAAACTGGAGACCAGAGATGCAGTGGAAACAAATCGATGACTCTCAAGAACAGATACCTTTGGAAGCGGTTGAAATTAGCTCTATTGAAAATCACAGTTTGGTATCATTTCTGAAGTTACCTATGAATGTAAACTGTAGAAACTTCGACTTCATCTGCACTGTAAGCTTCACAGAATGTGGACGACCTCGATATGAACACGAGAATAATCACAAAAGGGCGACTAATATCCCAGATTACAACTACACTTGGATTTGGCCACCACAAAGTTAGTATAATAGGCCATCCCGATTCTAGCATATTTCAAATTGCAAATCACATAGCCTTATAAACCACCTGCTTAACGGATGTGGTTTCCTCTTTTTCATTGGATCTACTAATATTGACAGTTAGAAAGTGAAATCTGCATCGAATTTTCAAATGAGCATGTCCATATGTAGGCCTAATTGTAATTGAGCACGATTTGATTTGATTTTAGTCCCGTGTCAACTGTCACTCAATCCAATCGAATATTCCTTAACACTTCAAACTCGTAATGTATGCCTTCTTCTTCTTCCTAATAAATTCTTCACATTCTAAATGATAATTATGATGTGTAAATGAAACACAGATCATCGAATTGAACCTGTATTGGATACGATGCAATCCTTATTCGCAATCTTGGATTCATTGTCGTCAAATACATCAAGAATCTTCATCGTTGTGATTGGTTCGGCTGTTGTTGGAATAACGATGACTCTCATTTCTGTCGTTCTTTGGAAGTCAGGTTTAAAGGCAAACTGCAGTGCGTTCAAGTCTTTGCATTTTAGTTAAATAATTATGAATAGCCTACTTCCATTCTTTGTAAACTAGCCTATACGTTCGGTAACATGTTGATTTATTCAACCATAGATAGGCCTACAAACGATAAGCTTACTGATAATGGCTATGCTAATAAGACGATCTTATTTGACCGCGTTGGAGTTGGAAGCGCCGCCTGTGCGTAGAATAAATCAATGGATCATAGGTTTAATTAAATTATTATTTATCTTACCCGTTTTGATGGGCTTCTAGTAATGCACTCTTATTAAGTCTTGATACCTACCATCCTCCGCATTCTTGGGACTCTCCCACCTATATCTTCTAGGCTACGTCTGCATCTTTCTCTTCTTAAATCCATTTCTTTTCGAGCGGTTCTCGCACTGGGAGCGCTACTGAATGGCCACGCTATGAGTAGTGCTACGAAAATAATTAATTCTACACAATACATAGAAACGTGATGCTCTTGCTACAACTGTTGTTGCTGCTGCTGCTTTTGCTGAAGATGATTGCGGGTTGGAATAGGATGTGATTATAATATTGATGACAGAAATGACTGTGATGATGATGATGACAACAACACAAAAACGAGTTACGATTGATTGATTGAGCTATTTCTTCAGTTAATTTGATTGTGCATCAGTGTGTAATTAAATTTTGTAACATATCAAAATGTAGTGATACTTCAGTTAAATCAAATGTTCGAGGTATACATTTGTAGATCAGTATTAATATTAACACAGGGAACAGCATACAAGAGACAGGCCACACCGATGACTGCCACATATCTGGTGACTATGAGTCCATACGTTCGTCAGCTATTGAACTGGACGATGCAACATACACCGCCATTGACTCAGTGGAACAATCTGCCATTGACACAGTCGTGGTAACAACATCACAGGATGGATACAGTCATCTTGGTGAACGTCCCATCAATGAAGATACTCAACCATATGCCTCAGTCGATCCACGTTCCACTTAGGAATAAAGTGGCCACATCTAGCACCGGACTCTAGGGACGTAGTAGTATCGATACCACAACATCAACTCTCGTGATGGGCTCCGTGATCTGGACATGCTCCCATAGGAGCTACGTCTGCTGCCTGGGGATCTTACTGGACCTGTTTTTATTCATTTCCAAACTTTACTTTTGTTGTGCTATTATTTTTATAGTAGGGAGCTCTTCTGAGTAGTCCTCTTGAATAGGCGTTATATAAATTTTTATTCAATTCAAAACTTTACTTTTGTTGTGCTATTATTATAGTAGGGAGCGCTTCTGAGTAGTCCTCTTGAATAGGCGTTATAGAAATTCTTGAACGAATGAATGAATTTACAATAATATTACTGGTGAGCTCAAGATGTATGAGTGGTAATAAGACAGTTTTCAGAAAAATAATGTGTATTTATTCGATGGCATGCATGCAATTGCAATATTTATGATGTGGTTACAGTTTAAATTAGTAGCCAAATACATGTATCTCATCTTGGAAACCATATCTCAAGATGTTTCCATTGATTTTTGTTCAATAGTCTACAGTGTCTACACAGTTAACTTTGTTTAGTTTCTTGCATGTTTGCATGTTCAATTGTTCATGCATAATTGCATATGCTGAAAAACCTTTACAAAATGTCAATGTCCATGAATTCTGCATAGAGCATTAGAGCTGCATTTGTGTTTTCAGTTTAACGAGCGAAAATACGGAGAAACTTATCTTCAATATTCCTATTGTCAGAAATGTTGTATGGGTCTACATAATTATCATAGCATATTGCTAGCATAAATTTATAAATATTTTAAATATATTATTGTTCGGGAATATTGCTAAAGTCACTAAGTCTTTTCGTCAAAGCGTTGAAGATGGTAAACTTTCAGACGACATGGTTGACATAATTATTGTCTCAACCGCCACGTGTGCGAACGCAAACGTCTACGATGTTGCCATCTTTAATTCCAGCCTGTTCAACCGTTTGTCTCGTTCCTTGCGAAAGTTCTTGTTCTGTAGACAGGCAAAGAGACAAAGTGAATTAGAGTATCCAGTTGGGTGATACATTCAAATAGCATTAACTATTGTTTCAGCCTCCACCCTCTTGCGCAAGTTGCGCATATGGAAAAAAATTATGGATTCGTCAGCCATTATTTAAAACCAACTTAAGTGGCATGTGGCAAAGCTGATAGAAAGCTTATAGATAACGCAAGGTTAGGTAAGACGAAGCAAGAGGCGTCAATGTCGATGAGCTATTACTCCATCAGCAGCTTTGAATCACAGCAGTTTCATTTGCAAAGCACATAAAATTATTCTGACAACCTAAAGACTTTCAGCTGCTGTAACAGTCTGTAAGGACACAGACAATAATATTAGTTTCCTATAGACTATGTCAGTGCGCAATAAATTGACCAACAAAGCCTGTTATAAAAATTGCCAATAAATTATTACAGCTATTGATAATGCAAGGAACTTCATTATCAGCATTCTGAATTCAGGTTTTGCATTCTTACTTTCATGGATTATGTATGTATTTCCTGGATTGCGTCCGAAACCAGATGAATTGTTGGCTTCTTTTATGAATTCGTCTAGCGATGATGTCTGTAACAAAACCATGTGCTGGTAAGTCATTGCAAAACCACTCTAATGTTGAAATGAATCAAGATGTATTATAGACTAATGATATTATAACAAAAACGATGTACTTGGAGGAGCAAACCTAGATGACTGCTTATTATCGGTTCAGCTAAACCTAACTAGTAAGATACCATGAGACTGCCATTAGCACAATTAGAGCTACATTTTTCTACATAAATCTTCTAGCTCTTTGTTGAATAATTTTCGATAAACGAGATACGATTTGTTTACTGGGCGATTTACTTACCCGCTCAATCTGTAGAGCTTTCGCAGTTTTCCCTTGACTTCGAATGAAGACAGTTATATCTGCAGGCAACAGAAAAGAAAATCAGGATGAAACGCAGCTCAAAAATAGCATACATGTTAAAGAGCACAAGCTTACATTTACGTACACGACATTGTATGTATTGTACATGTAGGCTATGTATGTAGTTATGTAGTGTGTGAACGTAGGCCTATGTCTACATGCATGCATTTGATTTTTTTAACTAAATTATTCCTGTTAAAAAAGCATCATAATTGTGCCAAAGTCTGTTGTTACTGTTCTTGTAACTTCTACTTAGTCGATCAATTTACACGCACACACACACGCACGCACACAAACACACAACATTGTAATTTAACTGTAGAAAAATAAACGAGGAAAATTAAATAAAATTATGAAAGGGAATGCCTATTACCGGAATAGGCCTACCGGTGGTAGAATTTCATTTTGTAATCTGATGAGTTACATATTATTTAGATAAACAACAGAACCTACATTTGTTATCTTTTGTCGGCGTTTGTGGTTCGTCTTTGATGTATGGCTTCGGTTCATCTTTTGGTTCAAACAATAAACCGAGTTCTGCTCTTAATTGTTGGAGTGAATCTTGTTTTGTTGACGACCGTTGAAGAGTTGATTCGTTTTTGATTTGTTGAACAGATGAATTGTGTGTGCCGCCTCCATTTGACACATTCTGGAAATGAAGAAAATGATTCGGAATGTGAATTAGGTCTATAAATTATTGATGTAAGGAGTAGGCATAATTCATAGGCCCTATATCCTGTTTCTCCACGCCCCCATTTCGGGTAAGTCTGTTTTTGGAACAAGCAGTCACTAAATTGGATAAGATTAGGCTCAAACAGACTAGGTCATAGCCTACTGTTCGATATTGAAATCGACTAATTTAGGCTTAACCTGCAATCTGACATAGGCTAGGCCTATTGCACCACGATGCAGTACAATAATTACGGTACTTAATAATATCAATAATTATAGGCATACTGGCATTATTACTATTTACATTAATTTTAATATTTTATTATAATTAATTATTATGTTCACTGTAATGATCAGGCATCAATCGATGACATTGAGCATTGAGCAATCCTACACATCAGATCCATTGAATGGATTCGAACTGTCGAACCTATAATAATAGCCTACCCTCAGCAGTGCAGGCCAAGCTCTCGAACCAACCAGCTACAAATTTCAAAGCAGCGAATCTAATTACCGTATGATTTTGATGATATCCGCCGTTCATCTGTCCCGAAAGCATGTAGTTTTCCTCCTCCATGAGTTGATCTGTGTGTGAATTATAACCGTTGTAATTCGTTGACTGATAGGAACTGCTCTCCATAATTATTGCTGTACTTCTCTGCGTGTGTGATTGAATGTTAATGCTCGTCTTGCGCAATGACATCGTTTGAAAACTGATGCGACTCGAACTCGTATTTATAGACATAATTATTATCTGACTCATCGTGTATAAGCTTAGGGCATACCTGCAGGGCATAGGTCAATTGCTCGGTGTTTTCACAAGGTTTCCACACAAATTTCCCTGGTTTATGTACATAAAAAGCAACGTAAGCATCTTTCGTGCAGTGTGCTACGTTTAAACAAACAACGATGGGTCGTGTGATGGTTTTCTGTGGGTATATTATGTAATTAAGCTACAGTATTAGCCTATAGGTTTTGAATAATAACTTTGTAAGCTTAATAGACTTTGATTAATGACGACTAATGACGTGGGTATATCAATGAGGTACTATACTAATAAGGCCTAGGCCTACTTTGTTAATGAGGAACGCTGTGTTGACCAGTGCTCTAAGCATAGGCTTATAATTTATAATATTGGAGCTATGAGTCTATGACTAGAGAAGGACAATCAACTGACCATGTTAAAAACCAATAACGTCGCTTAATTTAAAGTTATGACCTTAGATAATGTTTTTGCAGTTTAGTGCAGTAGGAATATGGTTGCAGACCTTTGGGCCTATGTTATAGTAGGCCTGTGGTAAATGTTAATGTGTACACATGGAGCCAAATTATTGACAACTGCTGCAGTGCCCATAGCCTAATAATAATGGGAGGCAATTTGACCCCAAATAGGCCTAGGTCCTTTTCAATGCCTCTGCAAATAACAGAATTGTATATTGTAATGTCACATGTTACAGTTGTTATTATTATAAGCCTAACAATTGTTGCTGGGCATATAATAGGCCTATTAAAAAGGCTATTATAGGCCTACATAACGCCGATCGATATGACAGAAAGCCAAATCAGAGACAGAATCTTCGTTCTCGAACGATAATTATGATGTTCAGAATCATGTTCTCTTTTTGGATTCTTTCTTGTTATAATGATTATAATTGTATTTGTACAATTTGCATCTTTGATTTGTGTTTTTTTAAGCTAAGCGTATTACAAAACCACCACGGTTTTGCATGGCCATCTGTCGTAATAGATTTTCAAGCGCATGGTTAACCGCACATAACCCCAACCATGATTGCCCAGGACAGTTTAATTTAAGCCTACGCTACGACCTCAAATTTCATCATCGACTGTTATGATAATAATTATTGCTATATTTAAATGGCTTATACCACGGGAAATAACCCATCAAATTCTACCGATAATTCAGGTGGTTAACCACTGGGCTAGTTCAGGACGTTGGGAAATCCGAGCGTCATGCACTGATATTCCAGAATGATCTTTTGCAATTTAATTATAGGTCTGCCATAGGCGTAGGTAGGCGTACGAGGCGTCCAGATGGGGCAAATGCCCACGCCCCCATTTCGGGTAAGTCTGTTTTTGGAACAAGCAGACTCGGGAAAATAGTTTTACAAAACAAAACATAGTAGGCCTATGTTTCACGAGATTTCAACCCGATGACTAAAAAAGGTCATCACCTTTTTGGAGAGAATAGTAGTCCTATTTTTCACCACGAGATTATTTTTCGGGCAGAAGTAAAATCTTGGCGCCCCTCCCACTGCTGAAATCTCCCGCACGCCTATGAGGTCTGCAATTAACAATAACTGGGACAAAAACAGTGCATAATCAACAATCAACTAGGCCTACATAGGCTTGCATTTTGCATCAATCGGGCTGCACGATTATATGCTAGGCCTACTAATGAAACATAGATACAGAGAAAAGAAAGAATTTTTTGATCATCATAAGAAATAGCATAGGCTATCAATTTATTATTATTATTATTATTATTATTATTATTATTATCTTTATCCTATATTTATCTACTCAGTTGCTGGCAAACCACCACGCTAAACTAATCATATCTTTTAGCGGCTCTTTCACGAGAGCACTTTATAGTTGGCTTCAAATATCTCTTTTCTCCTACCACTACAAGAAAAAGTAATATTTTGTTTTGGTTAAGGTCACTAAAGTAAGTTTGTTTTTATGATAGTTTCATGTTTGGGCTTTCCATCTTTAGGAATTTTATGATCAAAATCAGACCTGTTATTACGCGTCTTTTACTTTTTCACCATAAAATCCTCACGACATGAAATCACCAATAAATGGAAAACTAGGAATTATCATATGTGCGGGACACCCGGCTTGCGATTAATTGATTTAATTCCTATCTAGATATATCAGTTTAGGTTCAAAGCTCGCTGGAACGACAGAGGGAAACTTAAAATTGTTTTGCGTAAGTTATTATTCGTCTCTTTTGAAGCAATGTCCATAGCGTGCGCATGCGCGGCAGCGGAGGCTACGGCTTAATAAGCCGCCACGCCTACAGAACTGGCCTATGGGCTGCAGGCCGCCTCACACTTGCATGCATGATAATGTCGTTCGTGCAGTCTATAGGGAATTTGAATGGCAGACAATTCAGGGTACAATGCTTATCGCTGGCGTGCATATTCCTATATCATCATCATCATCGTCGTCGTCATCGTCATCATTATCATTATCATCATTACTACCACCACCACGACCACTACCACCACTACCACCACCATCATCATTATCATCATTGTTGTCATCGTAGTCGTCGTCATCATCCTCCTCCTCCTCCTCATCATCATCATCGTCGTCGTCGTCATCATCACCTTCACTATCCACATTATTATCATCACCATCATCATCTTTAACTTCACTATCATCGCAGTCATCATCGTCATCATCATCATTATCATCATCATTGTTGTCGTCGGCATTTTCATCACCATTATCATCATCTTCTGCTACTTCGTGAAATTCTCTATCATCGTCACCACCAACGATCATCATGATCATCATCGTTGTCAACATCAGCATCATCATCATCATCGCCATCATCATCTTCATCGTCATCATTATCAGCAGCAGCAGCAACATTGTTCTGTGCAAGGGTCGTTGTGAAAATCCCGTAAAGTCAAATGCTTGGAATTGATCAGAACACATAATTTTCATAACTTACCAAAGGCTCTTCCAAATTAAATGCATTTATAGAGTCCTATGAGATTCTGCAAACAACCAAGTCATTTTGTATGTGTGCAACTCTTGCACTGGTGCCTTCTAACCAAATTCATCTCATTCCATTGATAGCCCCCTCGTGGTTTTACACTTAGGTCTCTGCTCATCGTCGTCTCTCTACGGTCTATAATACTCGAGACACACAGGCACGCAGACAGGCAGACGAACAAACATACAGGCGTATAGATAGACACACCTAAGAACGACGAAGACATTTAGACTGACAGCTAGACAGAGGGACAGACGTACAGAGAGTGAGCCTGACAGCCACAGGTGGACATGTCTTCAGACGGATAGACGGAAAAGCAGACAGTCAGAAGCACATACACACATTCATACATGCCCACGGCCAGGTGTACGAACCAGTAGAACCTTAACAAGTAGATATACGTAGAGTCGTAAAAGCGGACTGTCATCGAAACGGAGTGAAAGGCATGCACAGAGGCACAGAGGCACAAACCAAGAGACAGACCAAAGACATAACGACGCTCGTAATTATAATTATACAGATCGTTTAGATCGGCAGTGGGCTTCTTGGCTAACAGTGGGTCGGCGCACAGTTGCTCGCTATGACGCTAATGACATTTCGGCGACGCTGCATGACCTGTAACTGATTGTCAACACTGGACTGTTTGACCGCAGAGACAGGGCAGAGAACCAGCGTGGTGGGCGCTATTAGACTGTAGTTTATGCATGGAGTCTCGCACACACACATACACACACACACACACAGGCCTATCTTTTAATCCGATTATAGGCCTAGCCTATAGTAAACAATACTAAATTCCACCATTCCTATTCTGAAATCAGCGTATACGTTGTTCAGCAGCATCACGGCGCAGAAAATGACTTCGTTGATATTATATATATATACACCCAGCACTGCATGTAACCTGTTATAAGCAACTTTGCTAATGTTATTCTAGTCTAAATAGACTATATATCGTTTGATACGGCATTTTGCTTTTGCGCTTCTGTGCCATTATAATCTGTTATGACAATAATGCTAATAATAATCAGTCGTATAGGCAATGAAATGCCTAATTATTATGCAATTTCAGATGCAACTGGACTAGAGGTTTCTATCTGACTTAGTCATCCGCACCTAATTACCAAAACGGTCTGCCAATCCTTTTACAATCAAATTTCTTTCTTCGATCTTCTCGTAGTATATCTCCCAGTGACCCAGTCAAAATGTTTAATCAAATTGCCCCGTCCTCTAGAAACCGAGGTTTCTGGAGAGAACCAAAGAGCGACTGACGACTATCTCCAGAGCATGTAGCGCCGAGCAAAGAAGAATGTCAGTATGGATGTCGTTGTAATCATCATCATCAAAATCATCATTATCGTCACTACCACCACATATACCACCACTACCACCACCGTACAACAACAACAAGAACAACAACAACAACAACAACAACATTAACAGCAACAACAATATCATCATCGTCATCACCATCTTCACCATAATAATTATCATCGTCTTCGTTTACGTTATCTTCATCTTCATTGTCATACCATCATCATTATTAACATCATCATCATCACCACCACAACCACCACCCCCAGAATCATCATCATCAACATCGTCGTCATCATCACCATCATAATGGTCGTCGTCATCATCAATATCATCATAATAACAATTATCATCATCATCATTTACGTTACCATCACCTTCATTGTCATAACCATAAGCATTATCATCATAATCATCACCATACTCATGGTAGTCGCCATCGTTGTCAAAATTATCACAATCATATATCTTAACATTAACATCATCACCATCAAAAGAACACCATCGGCATCATCATCAGTATTATCCTCATCTCCTCAATCAGCCATCATCATCATCATCATCATCATCATCATCATCATCATCATCATCATCATCATCATCATCATCATCATCATCATCATCATCATCATCACCACCACTATCATCATCATCATCATCATCATCATCATCATTAATCGCCATCGTGAGCTTTTTAACATGATCAATTGATCATCATGACATTTATCTTCATCATCATCTTTATCTTCAGTATTATCGTCAAAATATGGTATAACTAGTATCATCAGCATCGTAATCAGCGTATTCAACGCCATCATCAGCTCCATAATCATTCCCATCATGAAGATCTTTATCCCCATCACCATGCATCATAATTATTTTTATCATCATCTTTGTCTTCAATCTCATTATCAGTGTCATCATCATCAACATCATCATTATCGTCACCTACAAAAGATCTAACCACCAACCATCAATACCACCACCGACATCGCTGCCGTCGCCACCACCAATACCACCACCACCGTCAACGTCACCACCACCACCACCACCACCACCACCACCACCACCACCACCACCACCACCACAAACAACAACGACATTTACAACAAAGATACCATCTTCATCATCTTCATCATCGTCATCATAATCTTCATCAACAACAGCGGTTCTCAACCTGTGGGTCGCGACCCACACGGGGGTCGCCTGACGATTTGCCAGAGGTCGCCTGGACCATTCAAAATTTGTAACAAATGTACTAGAAATTTCAACGATAGGCTAATTATTAAACACCATAGCAACTTAAAATAATTTTTTACTCATGTTTCTGCTAAGATTCATTCGTTAGATTGCAACAACTAATTTTATTTTGCCATATTAATTTTCAAATGCAAATTCCACTTCAACAATTCTGTAAAAAAATAAAACAATATTCGGTTTGCTCAAAGAATGGAGACCGAGATGCTTAGCCTATACCTCCCAATATAATTATGTCATAAATATAGCGTGAACAAATCACTGAACATCATCAATTTCTACAGTGCTGCTCGCTGTTTAACCATAATGAGCAAATTATTTTGCTAAGATGCCAGCTTAGAATTCGATCATTGCATCTGCAAAAAATGTAAACAAGCGGGAAGGATTATTTATTAAAACCTAAACCGCGTCTCTATAAGCCCTGAAACCATTAACAATTTGTTAAGAAGACACCTTGAAATGTTGCAGTTTATGTGCAGATCCAAATAATTGCAAGAAATTGGGAAGCAACGACACTCTTAAGTCTTAATACCATGACTATAACAGCATTGAAGAAAAGTGGCAAATTTATTAAGCTGACAGCCTAAAGTGCAGTCTTTAGCCTACAGTGGGGAAGTACCAAAAAATTTAAACAACAGGGAGAATTTCTTATGGCATTTACTAAAGTCTTGAGTAGTCTTATCTTTCAGCAATAAAATTATGAGAAATTTGGTTGAGATGGCAACTTTAAATGCAACCACAGCAGTGTGGAAACTATATTTTTAAAGGAATGGGTCAGGACAAATTCTAAGTCTTAAACCACGGTTATTAGCACTGAAATAATGAGCAATTTTGCAAAACTGGAAGCTAAAAATGCCACCACTGCAATGTGATTTTTTTAAAATCGATAACCGGGAAAAATCTAAACTCTCACTCTGATGATGGATTTATGAAACTTCCAACTTCACACTAACGAATAGGCCTAGGCTAGATTGCTCTCATAATTGCAAAAGCCATGAAGCCTCGAGCACACAATATAGCCACAAGCAGTTTTCAAATTATGAAGACAGTGAAAATGCATAAACAATGGACAATAGTAGTATCAAAATGCAGTGAAGCAAGGATAACTCGATCAATTTTTTTGCTGGGGGGTCGTCACAACTTTCGGTATGTCAAAAAGGGGTCGCCACACGAAAAAGGTTGAGAACCGCTGATCAACAACATCGTCATTATCGTCACCTACACAACATCTACCCCCACAAACCACCACCACCACACAGACCAACATACACGGAGACTGACAGGCAAAGAGACAGACGCACTTACTGAGAGGTTGGCAGGTGGACTGACCAACGAACATACGCATTCGCAGATAAACAGACAGACACTCAGACAGACAGACAGATACACAGACAGACAGACACACAGACACAGACACACAGACCAACAGACATGGAGACTGACAGGCAAAGGGACAGACGCACGGACTGTGAGTTTGGCAGGCAGACTGACCAACAAACTTACGCACTGGCAGATAGACAGACACACAGACAGACAGACACACAGACACACACACACAGACCAACAGACACTCAGACCAACAGACATGGAGACAGACAGGCAAAGAGACAGACGCACGTACTTTGAGTTTGGCAGATGGACTAACCAACAAACAGACGCACTGCCATACAGACAGACAAACACACAGACAGACACACACACAGACACACAAACAGACAGACACACGGATACACAGACCAACAGACATGGAGACTGACAGGCAAAGGAACAGACGCACGTACTGTGAGTTTGTTAGGCGGACTGACTTACAAACATACGCACTGGCATACAGACAGACAGACACACAGACAGACACACAGACAGACACACAAACAGACAGACACACGGATACACAGACCAACAGACATGGAGACTGACAGGCAAAGAGACAGACGCACGTACTGTGAGTTTGGCAGGTGGACTGACCAACAAACAGACGCACTGCCATACAGACAGACAGACACACAGCAGACACACAGACAGACACACAAACAGACAGACACACAGATACACAGACCAACAGACACGCAGACTGACAGGCAAAGTGACAGACGCACGTACTGTGAGTTTGTTAGGTCGACTGACTTACAAACATACGCACTGGCAGACAGACAGACAGACAGACAGACAGACAGACAGACACACAGACACACAGACACACACACAGACCAACAGACACTCAGACCAACAGACATGGAGACAGACAGGCAAAGAGACAGACGCACGTACTGTGAGTTTGGCAGGCGGACTGACCAACAAACATACGCACTGGCAGACAGACAGACAGATAGACAGACAGACACACAGACAGACAGACACACAAACACACATACCAACAGACACGGAGACTGACAGGCAAAGGGACAGACGCACGGACTGTGAGTTTGGCAGGCGGACTGACCAACAAACATACGCACTGGCATACAGACAGACAAACACACAGACAGACACACACACAGACACACAAACAGACAGACACACGGATACACAGACCAACAGACATGGAGACTGACAGGCAAAGGAACAGACGCACGTACTGTGAGTTTGTTAGGCGGACTGACTTACAAACATACGCACTGGCATACAGACAGACAGACACACAGACAGACACACAGACAGACACACAAACAGACAGACACACGGATACACAGACCAACAGACATGGAGACTGACAGGCAAAGGAACAGACGCACGTACTGTGAGTTTGTTAGGCGGACTGACTTACAAACATACGCACTGGCAGGCAGACAGACAGATAGATACACAGACAGACAGACACTAAGACACACAGACCAACAGACACTCAAACCAACAGTCATGGAGATTGACGGGCCAATGGACAGACGCACGGACTGTGAGGATGGCAGGTGGGCTGACCAACAAACATACGCACTGGCATATAGACAGACAGACAGACACACAGACAGACACACAAGCAGACAGACACACAGACACACAAGCAAGAGGCAATGCACAGACGTAATGACGCTCAGATATAGGCCTACAGATCGTTCAGATCGGCCGTGCGGGCTTCTCGGCTAACAGTGGGACAGCGCATTAATTATCAAAGTTGCGCGCTATGACGCTAATGACGTTTCAGAGACGTAGCTTCACCTCCAGATGATTGCCAACATTGGTCTGTTTGAACGGCATAAACAGAGAAAAGAAGCCCTGTTGCGAGCGCGCTGAAAGGTACTTCACAGAAGTGTTGGGCTTCTATAAGCCAGAAGACGAAACCGTAGCCGCAGTCTAAGCAATTTGCTCCCAACAGGGCGGCTCTCGTTAGCTGATTACTTTGGAGAATGGCGATACTTGCAGTGTAAACCATGGAGTTCGCACCCATAGGACTATGTATTAATCCGATGTAATATACTAAATTCCACGATTCCAATGTTGAAATCAACGTTTACGTTGCCCAGCGCGACCACCGTGAAAGAGATGACTTCCTTTATTAATACCCAACACTGCATGTAATCTGTTTATAAGCAACCTTACTGATGTTATTTTATTCTAAATAGACTATCGTTTGCTACGGCATTTTGTTTTTACGCATCGTGTCACTAGAATCTGCTACGGCTATAAGCTTCTAATAGTCGTATACAATGAAATGCTTAATTATGCAATTCCAGAAGCAAATAGACTAGACGTTTCTCTCTGACTTATCTGCACATAATTACTAAAACGGTATGTGAATCCGTTTACAAGTGTTTAATCTAGTCCCCCCCTCCTCGAGATCCAAAGTTTCTGGAGAGAACCAACGACCGTCTGGCGGCTTTCACAAACACACGAAGCGTGACCAAAGAATAATTGAGTATAGATGTCGTTGTAATAAATATATTCATCATCGTCTCCACCACCATCACCATCAACACCGCCACCATCATCATCGTCATCGTCACCACCAACACCATCATCATCACAACCACCGTCATCATCATCATCATCATCGTCACCACCACCATCATCATCATCATCACCACCACCACCACCACCACCACCACCATCATCATCATCATCATCATCGTTACCACCATCACCACCACCACCACCACCATCATCATCGTCACCATCTGCATCATCATCTTCTTCTTCTTCTTCTTCATTTAGTCTCCCTTCAGTTTCATTATCATTATCGTCATCATGATCATCGTCATCGCAATTATCATCGTCGTCGTCATCTTCGTCGTCGTCGTTATCGGCGCCGTCAACATTATCATCATGATCGTCATCATCAGCTCCATCATCATCATTCTCATCGTGAACATTTTATCATAAACATCAACATATTTCTCATCATCATCTTCTTCTTCATTGTCGTCGTCATAATTTGTATAATCAGTACCTTAATAATCAGTATCATCATAATCATCAGCGCCATCATCATCCCCATCGTGGACTTGTTTATAACCATAACCACAACCACAGTTTTTATTGCTCAAAGTGACAGTTGACAAAACATCTTTATTACATAGGCTATACTCTATAGTGTATAATTATAGAAACTAAGCAAAAGGAGAGAACCCTTAAGGGACTACTGTCCCACTGTCAGGGTTTCCCAAATACAAGTGAAAGTAAAAAGCAACAGGTCATACGAATAATAGAGTTTTAAAGTGAAATTTTATCTTAACTAGTTAACTAAACATCCTGGGGAAAATGTCTAAAAGTGATGTTGAGTGTGCCAAATTAGAAAGTCGTAGAAAACAAAAGAATATAAACAGATACATAGATTGAGATTTTGTAGTTTAATAGGAGACAGCGTAAAGTAAATGACATTTAAGTTTACGTTTAAACATGGTGAAACAGAGGGAATTCCGAATAAATAAAGGTAAGTTGTTCCAGGTCTTAGGACCAGCACTTTTAATTGAGAACATACGAGTATTTGTTCTAGTGATAATACGTCTTTAATAATTACACGAGGGACTAAAGTTATAGGGAACTAATTAGGTCAGAGGTTAGAGTAAAGAAATCAGCAAAGGCATGAGGCAAAAGATTATGCATATTATGTTTGAACATAAGTTCGGACGTTG
>OX243814.1:50566298-50606298 GCA_945859605.1 Lumbricus rubellus
CTGAACAGTCTGTAGTTCATAAGTCTGTCAAAATATGCCGCAAAATGGCTGCCTACAACCCACATGTTTGTTCCCGTTGCCTCTGAAACCATTGGACATAAATTGCAGCATTTTTTCTCCGAGGTGGGACGTCACATTTCATCAGTCTCTGGAGATCACCGTCAACCAAATTTCATTTTCCAACGTCTTTCCATCTGTGTAGCGCGTCACAAAATGTCATTGCACTCAGAGACACATTTCAGGATGGTTGCGAAACCTGGGACGAGACCTGATTTCTCGGAGATTCAGATTTTACTCATAGAATAATTTATTTATATCCTGAGGGATATGCCTACCTCGGGTAAAAAATTATAGTACTAAAAATTTCAACATCGTCTAATTGATTGCTAGTTCAACATGCCCAATAATAGCCTCTCTCCCATCCCTATAACCTACATGTATAATTATTAGGCCTATGTGAGAAGCTCTTTGCGCAATGGGCGGCAGTGTGTTCGTAGAGCATAGGCCTAGTTTTTGTGTGTGGAGCAGTTATAAACAATATTGTGCTTAACCTGACTTTGAGACACAATGAATTAAGCGCACCAGCGCAGATGGACCGTTACATTGTAACAGAACGAAATACTATCTATTCTCAAGACGTTTTCTTTACCTATGGCTCCTGTAGCCTACTCAATACTCATAGTACTCAAATCGCACTGAGTTTTAGTCTTTGCTGTGAGAAGCTGTTTATAGATGTTTGCATAGACTACGATAGGTCTATGATACGATACTGTTGGATGACAAAATCTGGGCTTCTTGAATATATTATAAATGGTCCAGTTTAAAGTAGGTTTACATGTAGGCCTTATGTAAGAGCCTAGGTTATATATACATAGTTAAACATATTTGAAAGGAAGTAATTTGTAAATAATGTAGCATTGTAGCCTATGTAGGTCTATCACTTTGCCTGTAACCCAATAACAGGACTATAGGCCTACGTGTTTAGTTTCTTGCTTTAATGACATACTCAAGATCCTACGAATAACTTTCACATAATAGCCTATAGGCTATGCAGTATGCAGGCTGTACAGTAGGCCTACTGAAAAAGTAGCGATGAGTAGGCTACACGTTTCTATCGCCTATGCCTGTCTCCATGTAATATTTAACGAATTATAGGCTAGCTTACTACACATCAATATTGAGTACACGCTGTATTATGCATGTATATAACCGCTCACACGCTCGATTACAGCCATGAGGCTACGTTAATACCAAGCAAAAGATCTGCTCCACATACTTTAATTTTAATTGAAAAGATGTCAAAATGAGTAGAATAGTTATAATTTAATAGCAGGAATGTATGTAGGAATATTCTTATTATTCTTGTAGAAAGGGTAAAAAACGGCATGTTCAAATAAAAAACAAGCAACTTAAAACAAATAGAAATTAGGACTATTTAAAGTGCTTAATTATTAACATTGTTTGTAACGAATTAACCAGTGTTTAATCTAGACGTTTCGGAAGGGAGGAAAGTCCCCCAAGAACGGATTCCCCAGAAAAATTCGCATACATGTAAATTTATGAATACGTACCATTTTCCCTTAGAAAAGTCAATATGTAGGAATGTGCCCCCCCCCAGACCAGAACCTCAGACAAACCGAGCGGATTTGTGTCATTGCATAATTATATGGAAAGGCCCTACGTTGGTGAATTTAGGTAAAATATGAGGAAAGACTAGCAAAAAGTGATCAGTTGGTTTAAATGACAGCTTTTTCGGATTTTTAAAACCAAATAAGTGAAAAAAGGTCGTTAGAAAATTGTCGTCGGCGACCCAGCTGTCCACCCAAAATTTCCAGCCAAAAAGGACTTTTTCGCTCCCAGAAACCCGAATCCCCCACCAAGCAGAGGGACTAGATTAAACACTGCGAATTTATGATAAGTCTTATATGGAAATGTCTCCTTTCAACTAGGAAATTTAATTGCTAATAATTTTTTATTAGGTCTGCAGAGATCATCAGTTCAGAAATTGCAGCCATAATATCATGCTTATAAAGTCAGTTTTCGTTGCATGCTTTCAAAACATGAAACTTCGCTCTTCATGGTTGGCACGAATCTTCTCTCAGCCGCCAAGTGTTCGCACGCACAGATCAACGTTGCTTCTGTCTTGTATTCCAGCTTGTTCGATCGTTTGAGTTCCACGAGAGAGTTGCTTCCCTGTTAACATAAGAATAAATTATTAACAAGTAACTTAATGATAATTTTCCTATACCCGACAATCCGGTTGACAGACCACAACCTGCTACAGTGTAAGCATATAGGCCTAGGCTACAGTTATGCAGTTGAAACAATTCACAAGAACGCAGATCACAGAATAGCCTACACAAATCTTAACTAGGTCCCATGGGCGGAGTTTGTTTTCCATTGTTGATGGGGGAGGGGCTAAAAGTGCCTTGATCTTTGGGCCGGAGATTTGGTCCCAAACGAGCGGCGCCGACATGAAAGCGTAGATCTACTATTTTTTCCGGCCCAAAAGTTTATGACCTTTTTTAGTCATTATTTTGATTGAAGTTTTGTCAAAAGAACCGTTTTCACGGTCCAATTTTTTTTATTCCATGGCTTTTTTAGAGGGGATAATACCATAAAAAGATCCCCAAAAAGTGACTTGGCCTTCTTGGGTGGGGGGGTTAGCCCACTAGCTTCTGATAAACTCCGCCCATGCTAGGCCCATACAAACAGAACAGACAGGCTGAGACAGCCTGCAATGATTGGCAAGATGGAAATATAAATTTTCGTGTAGGCTACTTAGTAGGCCTATAGGCTATAACACATGTAGGTCGACCTCAAATTTAACTTTTATTGATATATATTCAGGAAAATCACGAGTTATTTTTCTACATGCAGTCTGCTGCGGTAAAGAGTGTAAGTAGGCCTAATTCAAGACCTATACTTCAAGATAAGTTAAAAGAGGACAAAATAAGTCGGTATAAGATACTATGAAACGATGGATTCTTTATGGGTTCATGTTTTTCAAACACCGCAAAAGCAGATGCGTACATGTAACCCGGTGAGTTTCTGTTTAAGCTATTACAGAGACCACGAACAGTGGACACAGCCACATTGACAGGCTAAATGAATAGTTTAGTAAATTGGGCAACAACGCGGTGCATTGTCATTATGCTGTAAACCACTTCGGCTAGGCCTACAACCCATCTTCAGGACCCCTCACCTGAGCAGTTAAGGACCTGTAAACCATTATTATTTAGGCTTCATTAGAGAATTTAAAAGAAACAAATTGGATGAATTGAATTGCGGATAGGGCCTATACGAGACGTACGTATAAGATTTTATATGCTTCTATTCAGTTGTTAATCAGGAATAGTAGGCTATATCAAGAAAGGCATAAATTATTAATTTTATAAAAGTCTAACAATCCAGCTGCCGGGCCCGAGCAGTCGCTGGGTCACGGGCATTTGCCCCACAGCTCTCCTCTCGGCGAGCCTACTATTTATATGAGCATCCGTAACATGGGTAGTAGTTGTTCAGATTTTTCTTACCGTTATGAACTATGTACGTATTTCCAGGTTTGCGACCGAAACCAAAAAGACTGTTCACTTCGCTAATGAACGCGTCAAGTGATGCTGTCTGAAATCAAACGTTAGAGAGACTACATGTACAGTATTATAATTTATGATTTTCAAGAGTTTATTTGTTAGGAAATGGTTTTCATTAATAACTTCTTGAACTTCTTCAAATAATATTTCACTTAGGTTTAGTTGAATTAACAAACATTTGCAACGCAAGCTAAGTTTGCTTTGAGGTCATGGTATCCTGTTATACATCAAGGTATTGAGGATTAAGGACATTCTTAAAGTAGAAAATATCGATAGAAACATTAGACAGGTCTACTGAGTAGTAGGCCTATAATAACTGACACGGAGACAAAAGAAGTGAGAAACTGAAGAGAGATAAACGTGGTCAACGTTTACGGCCGTGGCTTTGGTTTTGTAGGCCCTACTCAGTCAGTAATTATTCGGTCTTAAATTTAGCAATTAATTTAATTAATAAACTGTTATGCGATTTGATTGCTGATTATAATAATAATTTTAATTAGTTATTTACTCGGCTTATCTGTAGGGCTTTTGTTTGACTTCCTTGGCCTCGAATTAAGACAGTTATCTCTAAAAAACAGAAGAAAAATCAAGATGAAAATGCATATCTAAAATTAATATGAGTTCCAATATTTCATATCAACTAGCCTACACAATGTAGACATATCTGAAAAATAATAGAAAATCAAGATCACAGGCCTAATGCATATAGGCAGTGTTGTAAAGGCGCTGGATACAATAATTATCATAATTATGATTAAATTTTACCTAGATAACACTAGGGCAGGTTAGACCAAATAGAGTACGTAGCCTACTACGTAGCCTACACGCATATTATGCATCTATTCATTGTGTACGTGCCTATGCAAACATTTACGATTGAAGACATTAAGACGGATAGGTTTGTACTTATAAACTGGTATTAATGTGTTTCAATCAAAATAATTTACTATTAGATTAAGCTATATCTTGCGTTCTCATTTCAATGACTAGGGCTTTAGTCAGTTAATGACATTATTTTAGTTATATTAAAATAAAATAAATGACATTGAATCCAATAACGAGTGAGAAGAAATACAGAGTGGCATTCAATTGAATCTGAGGAGCAGGTGAACTTACGTTTGTTGTCTTTTATCGGAATTTTCTGTTCAGCTTTGATGCATGGCTTCAGTTCTTCTTTGATCTGTGGTTCTTTGATTGTCTTGACTGGCACTAAGTCTTGTTTAGTCATGGAACTAAACGCTCCTGGGTCCATTGGTTCTTCTTTGATGCGAGTCTGTGGTTCTTCTCTGATTGTCTTGACTGGCCCTTGTCTGGCCATGGAACTAAACGCTTCTGGTTCTATCGGTTCGTCTTTGATGTGCTGAGCTGAATCATTGAACGCGTTGCCTCCAGACAACAGATTCTGTTATCAAAGATAATAAAGAATTTAATTCACTATCTATAATGTATTTCTATAGGAAATAATTATGGAACAAAGTTCACGCTCAAAAATATAATTATGATCCAAAATATAATAAATAGGCCTAATGATAGACGTTCGGTGTCACGTGAACTTGAAACCGTGCCGATGATGTGCTGACTTTACAAGTTTGCATTCCTGTTTCTCTTGCCTTTCCGAATAATAATAATTATTATGATTCATTCGGACATCTTCAACAGACATTCTGATATTTGTGATTTCCTTTTGAGCCCCTCTAGATCTAGGCGCTAGATAGGGCCTAAATATCAGTTGATTAGATTTTACCTTACTAAATAACATTAGCTTAGGGTAGGCTAGGCCTACATCAGATTAGGTAAAGGCAGAACAAAATGTAAATTGTAAGAGTAAACTCTTGCGTGGAAATAGAAAGTTTGATGTTGATCAAATTGGAGATGAATCTGCTGAAATTAAGCTAAACTGAAAACGACTAGCTGACATAAAGATCAACTTTAAGCAAGCTTGAAGGCTATGCCATTTCCCTCCGAGTTGCACGCAATGGGAGCGCTTCTGAAAGGGTTTTGCTGCGAGAAGCGCTTTATAATTTGTCAGATACAATTATGCAATGCAATACAAAATAACTAACTGGCTATACTGCGCCCAGTAGAGTGAATTCATTCTCTTACCGTTTGATTTTGATGATTACTTCCGTTCGTTTGTCCAGAAAGCGTGTGGTTTCCCTCTGGCAAGTGTTGACCGGTGAGCGAAAAGCTGTTGAAGTTCGCCGATCGATCGTCCCCCATTATAGCCTAGTTGTATTTCTTTGCTGATCGAATCGACAATTCGTATTGTGCAATGATATCGTATGAAAGCCGATGCAAGTCTGTCTCACATTTATAAAGATGTCTGACTCATCATGTGTCTATAAACTGTATTGTCGGTTTTTCGCAAGGTTTCCATTCTCAATTCTCTGGTTTCTGTTTTGCAGAAATGCGACGCTTGCATTTCTCGATATCTCTTAATTCTGGGCCACGATGTGTCGTCGAGTTATGGATGACGGTGGGTATAGCCTAATATAATTGCGCGCAGCCCTTTTAGCTGTCCCTTAAACTCTCATAATTATGCGACGATTAGGCCTATTCTTGGCGTTTAAACTGTTAATGATAATAATAATAGTAGTAGTAGTAGTAGTAGTAGTAGTAGTAGTGGTAGTAGTAGTAGTAGTAGTAGTAGTAGTAGTAGTAGTAGTAGTAGTAGTAGTAGTAGTAATAATAATAATAATAATAATAATAATTAATAATAATAATAATTAATAATAATAATAATAATAATAATAATAATAATAATAATAATAATAATAATAATAATAAAGACGATTTATATGGCGCCGTAACGCAGCCAATAATGCTGAAGGCGTAGAATTTCTCTCTAAGCTGGGACGTCACATTCCAGTAGAGATTAGGCCTACCGTCAACCCAGTACGTGAAATTAAATCATATGAGTGGCTGTGCTGGCCAAATAAGTGGCAGGCCGGTGTTCAGATTTTAAAATGAGTGCATGGAAGCCGTCCATGTCACACCTTAAGCCCTGTGTGAACCCAAATTCCTGTTCCAACGTCTTTCCATCTGTATCGCGCCGCGATGCCATTGCATCCAGAGGCACATTTCAAGTTGGTTGCGATACATGGGACGAGGCTTGATTTCTCGGAGATTCATATTATAGTCCAAACATAATTTTTATAAATCCTGAGGATGATTGATACTTCGCGAAAAAAAATTCAATACCGTTTTAAGACTACGCACTAGTACGCAGTCTTATTGATTGCTAGTTCACGGTCAACATGCCCAAAAGTAGGACTACTGTAACAGCCCACCCTCACCCTATAACCTATGGTAATTAGGCCCATGTGAGAATTACTTTAGTCAATGGGCGGCAGTGTGTTCGTAGAGCATAGGCTGTGTTTGTATAGCAGTAAAAAATCGTGCTTAACCTTACTTTTGAGACGTAATGAATCAAGCGCACCGGCACAGATGGACCGTTACATTGTAACAGAACGTACCAGGGGCGGATCCAGGGGGCAATCCGGCCAAGCCCCCCACCCCATTTAGAAACGCCCATGTATCGTGCCCCCCATTCGGTTTCAACCAGCTTAGAATTTGGTATAATTATTTTCAAGGATTTGAAATGAATGACTAAAAAAAATGTTTTGGCGGATGAAATGGTATAATTTTCCCGAAAATTTGGCCGGACGACTAAAAAAGTCATCAATTTTTTTTGGTGGATGAAATGGTAATTTATCCGAAATTTTGGCCGATTGACTAAAAAAAGGTCATCAACTACTTTTGGGGCGGATACGAAAGAAAATTTTTCCAGAACCAAGGCCCAAGAAATTTTTCAGACCCAAGGCCAAGAATTTTTTCAGACCCAGGGCCAAGAATTTTTGGCCCCCGTCCAAAGTTTCTGTGTCCGCCCTTGGAACGTACCACTATCTATAATTCTCAAGACGTTTTCTTTAGCCTACCCCCGGGGTTCCTGTGCTCAAAGCGCACTGGATGAATAGTCTTTACTGCGAGAGCTCTCTGTACATTTGAATAATTTTATGTACTGCGATAGGCCCACGATACGATAATGTTCCATGAAAACATCTATGTTTCTTCAATAATATCAATTCATTCAAGTGTTAATTTTATATAGCGCTTCTTCAAAGAAACTACTAAGAGGCGCATATATATATATATATTAGGGTGGTTGCATCTCTAATGGTAAATTTTCAACTTAGGATGTCGTATTTCTCCAACCCGCCATTCCGTGCCACTTGGTCTAAAACAGGGGTCTCAAACACGCGGCCCGCGGGCCGCATGCGGCCCGCGGACCCGAATAATGCGGCCCGCGAGAGCCATCTGGTTTTTTATTTATTTATTTTATTGTTAAAAAAAGAAATTGGCTAAAACCCGAATTCTGCTGTTCTTTTGCGATTTGAACCAAGGTTCAGACTGTTTTCTTCTAAGTTTTGCTCTGGAGTCTGGATATTCAATCTGCAGCAGCAGGTATGCTTCTAGAATTATAGTGGGCTTCAATGTAGGCCTAATACCATGCTGAAGCAGAAGTAAGTCTACAATGAGGTTGATATTCCGGTATTCTACAGTCTTCTCTAATTCCAAAATCTGCACCTGCAGTACTGCATCACGCTAATGGTGATATTTGGCATTGCTACCTAATAATTATTATGTGAACAGCTTTTTAATTAATTAATGAAGGCTAATAAATCTCAAATGACACACCTGACAGTTACGGGTGAATATGTGGAAGATGTTACAGTAGCCCTATAGGCCTACTCTGATTCTTGGCATCTCAAAAGTTGTCAGACGATGTGTATCGCTAATCACACCTGATCACCTCTGACACTACTCATCGTAATACTTTAACATTTAAAGATGCTACAAGTTTAGTTGTAGGTAGCATAGGCGGGGATCCAGTTGGGCAAATCCTCCCCCCACAATTTCGGGCAAGTTTGTTTTTTCGGACAAGGCAGACTCGGATAAATTTGCAAAAATGCTAGAAATAGTATTTTTCACACGATTTCAACCCGATGACTAAACAAAGGTCCTCAACTTCTTTTGTCTGGAAAGAAAATAGTATTTTCCACCATGAGATTTATTTTTCGGGCAGAAGTAAAATCTTAAGATCTTAGCCCACAATTCTGAAATATCCCGCACGCCTATGGTAGGTAGGCCTATTAGATTTACTAAAATAACTAAATGTGCTATTGATGCTCTTCATAAACCCTATCTTTGTGACTCTGAGTTTCCAATTTTGTGTATAGCCTAGTACCATTATCGTTACACTGAAAATATGATATTAACTTAGGTGATTTTACAGGATTATATCATTATTACAGCATTGTAGCCCTAACCCCATACAAATAGTTTAACTTGCAAGACATAGGCCTAATTTTATGTTGCGGCCCGCGAGACACTGTAAATTTTCAAATTTGGCCCACGCGATGAATTGAGTTTGAGACCCCTGGTCTAAAACCTATGTAACCCAAAACTTATGAGAATCGAAGAATATTTAGGACTTGCACAACGTGGCTGAAGTTTAGGATTTACAAATAATTGTCGTAATTTCGTATATGAGTATTATTTCCTTGATTTTTTTGTAATTATTAATTTTCTACTGAAATATTTCATGATTTTTTACTTAAGCATAACTGAAAAGTTAATTCTACAATGCTCTTGTCATCAGTGATTACTAATTATTCATTTTTATTAGCATTTTAGTGGTATTTCACAAGTGAGGGAATTCCTGTGAACGATGATCCATTCAATGTTATGATCTTTTAGGCTACTAATTATGCCTACAATCTACATGTAAATCATCGATACACTACAGTACACACTACGCATGGCCTATATTGTGCTGTACTGCATCTCATGCATTAAACCCTAATGTATTATACAGTTTTAAAGGTTCCATGTAACATTTTAAATGCATGTGTTCCAAGTAATGATAACCTTGCTCTCCTTCCTCATATCCTTTTTGCATCAGCTTACGAAAAATGTATCTACCTTCACCACTTGAACATGCTGTGCTTGTTCATTGTCAACTTGTTTCCAACAGCGCCATGCATAATTGTTACGAACATATTATTATACAGCATTAAAGGAACATTATCTAAATATCTGCATCTAATATAGCGAAAGCAATGTCGATTATAGTAGAGTCAATACTCGTTCAACAGCTGTAATGTCGCAAGCTAGGGGATGGAGGATGACTTAAAATGTTTCCATCTCCCATCTTGTGGAGACGTTATCGCAGATAACTTCTCAGAGTTGGCCTGCTGTTTCATCATCACAAGCGAGAAAAATGTGGCCTCGGAGACAGTCTCACCCAGACTACTTCTTCTCATTTTGAACAAAGCCTTTGACAAAAGTTCCAACTCAGATGACTGAGCAGGTTTGGAAGCTGCAGACCGGCAAGGCTAAAAGAAGCTAATATCGGCTTCAAACCCCTTCATAACAGTATGGATGATGAGAGCAATCTACTGCTTGAATAATGCTATTTCAAAACGAGTGCCCTCTAGGCTACAGCAACGAGTGGAGTCATCACGTCGATTATCTTATCACGAACATGACATTGTGTGGAAACATATGGAAATTATTATGAGGCTGTTTGGGATATGCACCTGCATGGCCGCTATTAGTTTCAAACCCCAACAGTAACCACTGGTCCTGGGAACGATCAAGTACTGCTGTGTATCTCTCTAAATCCATCGAAGGTCATTGCTGATGATGCAGTGACACACTCTGGTCGCAATCTCTGGTATTTATCTAAGCTGTTGTTGTAAGGTTTGAGTTCCTTTCACAATGACGTGCCGTTGAAAGAGAAGAAGTTGATCATAGCAGTTTTAATGGACAAAGAAGGTTCTGAGCTCTCAAAACGCATGCCACAACTCTTCTCCCAACCATTCACAAGTAGACTAGGCCGAAATCATTTCGTGACAAATTCAAATCATGGTATGTTATACATCTTGAAACTACTAGATTCACTTCTGAAACACGTTCCAATTGGCCGGATAAATCATGAGTTCGACATTAGGGTGGAGTGAAAAACGTGAAATTCATAGAATCAGAACGGCTTAGTGGCAATTCGTTGCCTTTTGGTATAGGTAGTTATCACGCAAAATATTTCTTCAAAATTCGTCCTCGAAGATTTGCCCCCACGAGCTTTAATATTTTTAAATTGTTAAAAAAATAAAAAAAATAAAAAATTAAAACTTTATAAAGAAATGTTCCAGATCATCCTTGTCAGGTTGGAATCATGAAAACTAATGCCTTTCTTCAATACCAGAGCAGAATTTCAATCGGAGCTTTAGAATCACAAATTTAGCTTTAACCTACTTAACGGTTATAAATGTGCATACTTTTGGACAGCTTGGATTCGTTGGTCTAATATTTAATTAAGTGTTTGCTGTTTAATATTGTCGAAATACAATCATTTAATTTATTTAAAACAATATTGCAGCTGATTTGTAACATTTAAAAAAAATTGAATTTTTTTAATTTTTGATTTTTTAAAGCAATTTTAAAAATTTTAAAGCTCGTTGGGGCAAATCTTCGAGGACGAATTTTGAAGAAATATTTTGCGTGATAACTACCTATACCAAAAGGCAACGAATTGCCACTAAGCCGTTCTGATTCTATGAATTTCACGTTTTTCACTCCACCCTATTCGACATGCTGCAGATCCATAAAGGTTATCAGTGATCTAGCTGAACGAGGTGTTATCCTTATTCAGCATTTCATTGTCTCAAGTACAAGGAATGAACAGAAAAAACAATTTCTATCAGAAGTTGTAGAAGAGCATTGCAACTCGTTCTCAGCACGAACAAAGGAGTGCTGTAAAACCGTAAAACCTTCAAGGTCACATTGACATTGATTAAGTACATGGGGAGGAATAATAATTAATTTTTTAATCAACAATCAGTGTGATCATCAGTTATCATGCATTTAATAATATCGTTGTAATCTGTTGAATTGATTTCTGGTTTGAAGATGCATGGCTGATTACAGCAGTTAATATGCTTACTGTTCAAGGGTCCCCATTATAAACTTTGACCGTGTTGTGCAAGTCCTAAATATCAATATTTTCTCACACAACTTTTTGTGTGATGTTTCTGGAGGGAATGGCACCAAAAGAAAACTTGGAGAACAGTAGATTCCAACTTTCATTTTTAACAACCACCCTAATATATATATATATATATATATATATATATATATTACATATATACATTAAACATAGTGAGATATTGTAATATTATGAAAGGAAGTTTTATCATTTTTGAATGTTGTATCCTGCGTATCTTAATTCCTGTGACCAAATAATGATAGGCCTACACTTGCGTGGTTTCTTGCCTTAATGACAAAATTAATGTCATGTTCAATCTTTTGCGTACACCCTCGATTTCAACCATGAAACTACGTTAATTCCATTACAAGCAATACTATGAATATTATGAACATGAATATGCTGCACAGTGCACATGCTTTGATTTTTATTGAAAGGACATCGAAATCAGCAGAATGAAATCGTAAAGATAAATTAAAGTAGACTATGTAGTATTATTCTTATTACTCGCGTGGACAGAGTTAAAACGTCATGTTCAAGAAAACGAGTAAATTGTAACATAAATACAAATTATTGCGTAAAATTGGGCCTATATTATAGAGGCCCTAATTATTGGCACTTTTTAAACGAATTAACCACTGTTCAATCTAGACGTCTCTGGGGAGGGATGAATCATGAAAGTTCCCCAGGAATGAATTTCTTCCCAGGAAAAATCGCAAGGCGTTGCATACTTGCAAATACATATCGTTCCTCCCAACCAAAACCTAGCGGGCTTGTGTTCATGCGTATGGGCAAATTTGGTATATTAATTTAGGTGAAACAGAAGAAAAGACTAAAAAAGAGTCATAAGTTGGCACATGGTAGGGCCTATAATTATGTTCGTGAGATTTCACCCGAAAGACTAAAAAGGTCATCAGTTGTTTCATATGTCTCTGATTTTGTTACCAAATAAATAAAAACAATTTCGTCAGAAGATTGTCGTCGACGACCCAGTTGTCCGCCCAAAATGTTCGACCAAAACGGACCTTTTCCCTGTCTGCCAGTCTGGTACCCTTCCCTCCCAGAAACCCAGAGGGATTAGATTAAACACTGCGAATTTACGGTATCCAGGAATGTCTCCTTCCAACTTGTAAATTTAATTAGACCATACTTATAATTTTTTTGGTCTATGGAGATCATCAGTTCGGAAATCGTAGCCCTATTAGGCCTAATTTTATGAAGTCACTGTTCGTTCCATGCTTCAAAACACGAAACTTAGTTCGCTCTTCTTGGTTGGTACGCATTTTTCTCTCAGCCGCCAAGTGTTCGCACGCATAGTTCGACGCTGCTATTGTCTCGTAGACCAGCTTGTTCGACCGTTTGAGTTCCACGAGAGAGTTGCTTCCCTGTTAACATGTTCCATAAAATAATTAAGGTAAATTAGAGATAGACATTCAACTGGCACACGGTGAGAAAAACTGCATAACCCAACAGTCACTGAAATAGGTATACTGCAACGCAGACCACTTTTCTGCTGTCCGACACTATCTGGTCTCTCTGCCAGAAGGATCTTCCATTGACATAATATTAAGTTAAATCTGAAAAGCTCTGTGACAAGAATAGGCCTAGCTTGTGAATTTTGCCTAGATGGCTCCCTGCGATTAGCCTACCTTTCGAATAGCGCTTCATAAATTTGGAGATTACGATTTTTACCGTGAAGAACAATCCATAAACCTATATTGCGTACACAAGAAATGGTGGGGCAGTGAAAATCATATCTTTTTCAGACGATTTTGCGTACGTGTATAAGCTTAGGCTACGTATGGTGAATCGATGAGAGTACCTCGACCAAATGCGTAAATTTGTTATTCTGACTTATGAAGACAGCTATCATAGCCTAGCCATGTACAGTTATTTTGTGCTGTAAATCCAAAGGAAAATTGATATCTGATAGGTGACAATAGCTAATTAACTGTCGAAGAGGAAGACTGTGAAGCTTAGGCCTATGGGGAGTGGCACACAATGTATGAGGTTCAGCAAGGGGAATGTGAAAATGTCATTTTTTGGCGTACTTAGTATAGGGTTGGCCCCAGCCAAATAGAATTATATTGAGCTTTTATTGATAATTATCTGCAATTTTATTAATTAGGTTTGCTTTTCTAAATTCTCTCAAAAAGCCTAAAATTTAATATGGTTTGCGAGTTCTACGGTGAGGGTCCTGAATATCTGTCGTCGACCCTATCCGAAGTGGTTTACAGTGCGCCGCTTTGTAGGCCAATTTATTATTTTATAATTTATTCAATTTTCCTCTCAATGTGGTTGTGTCCAGTGTCTCTAGTTAAACAAAAAAATCACCGGGTAAGGCTATCTGGTTTTGCGGTGTTTGAAAAACAGCAAATCTATAGCTTATAAGAATCTATTGTTTCATCGTAGATTCGTAGCCTATTTTATGCTGACTTACTTTGTCATTTAACTTATCTTGAAGTACATAGGTCCAGAAGTAGGCTTTCTTAAGCGCTTTACCGCAGTAGACTGCATGTAGAAAAATAACCAGTGATTTTCCCGACTATAATAGGCCTACGTAGTAGGGTGGAGTGAAAACAGCAAAAAAAACATTTTTCTCACCAATCTTTTCGTAATAGTGACCAAAAGCTGACCACATGTCAGAGAACTAATAATGCTCAAAGAAATTATAATTTTACATCGCGTCTTCTGCCCTCTACCGGCAGTTTAATATGTCAAAATTTCATAATTTTTCCTAAAATTTACATTTTTTTGCATAGAATTTTTATTCCTTCAACTTTCTGCATCGATTGCAATTTTGTCTATAAAGCCTCTTCAATTCAGCATATAATGAGGTATTATTTGTTAAAAAATTCCAAATGGTAACGAAGTTATTAATTTTTTTACAAAATTAGAGTTTACGACATGTCGCGACATCATAGAAATAGCTAAAAACAGTATAACTTTTGCATCCGTTGACCAATTTTTATGATTTTTGTGTCATTTGATCAGAATTTACATAGGCTAGCTAAAGACTCATTTGATACATAACTAGAAAACATTTCAGCAATCATATAAATTAGATTTCTTCCCCAGGAATCTTTTTAAAACAGTGATCAAAAGCTGCCAGCATGTCAAAGAAGAGTAGGCCTAATTCTTAAAGAAATTATGATTTTACTTTGCGTCTTCTGCCCTCTACCGGCGGTAACATCTTTGTAATACATAATTCCTGTTAAAAAATGGCAATTTTTCTGAGTTATTTTGCTTGAAATAAATATTTTCGAGAGGTTGTAAGTTCATAAAATACGTATCCAAATCAGAATTTAATGGTCTCCTGCTTTTGAAATATTTCCAGGCATTGTGTGTGTTAATTAATTTTGTTTGAATTGGATGCACCCAGCTATTAGTCAATACAAATCTAGGAGATTCTCCAGCACAATTGAGTTTTATAACTTGGATGTAACGACAGAGGTACCATTTCAAGCTAGACGCTTACAGCCCACAACTCACCTAATGCACTGTAGGCTATGTGAAATGAATTGTACCTACAAACTTCATTTCATATTAGTGTAACATGCTCTAATGTCTTTACTTCTAGTGACAGTTTATTGATAACAGTAAAACCAATCAGAAAAGAATGACATCAAGATTAAGATTGCCTCCCGTTTGTCCAATCTTTGGTGCTCCAAGAAGATTGAAATGTAACTTCTTGCCGATGGTCGAGGATGTCTTGATGGAGTACATGTGGATTAGACACGAGTTAAAGTCTAATGCAACATCCAAAAGGGAACCAACCTTTCCTGAAATATCCGTTACACTGTCAACTAAGATCAGAGATATATGGCTTCGAGCTTCCATTCCCACTGTGACTGCAACACGGGTTGTCCAGCTAATTCGCTTTCATCATGACAAATACCTGAAACTTGTTAGGTATCCTTTAGTCAAACGTAATGCAGGTTATGAAGCAAGGACGACGGACTTCAAAGAGGAGGCCAAGGCTTCTCTTTTTGATATAGCTTCGTGCAAGTGTCTTACATTCTCGTCGTGCACTTGTGACAAAGCTATGAAAGTTCCTCTTCCAGAACAAAAATTCCTGCAGGACCAAAGAACAAAACGGAAAATGATGATCGGACCAGTGGATGGTCCAGCTACAAAGGCACTAGTCAATAAAGAATTTCGAAAGGCCAGAGAACGGGATTTGCAAGAGAAATACAAAGTTGAATCCGAAGCTTCTGATGCAGCTACTTTCTCTGCATCCATAGCAGTCGATGAAAGTCCTTCATCATCGGACAGCGATCGCGACGAAGCAGGCTATAAATGCAAAAAATATCGTCTCACATCATCGCAACAGAGACGGAACCTGCCGAATGTGGCCAAAGCTTCCGATCGATATGCCATATCAGATCGGGCAGTTGCGGAAATCACATCCGGTGTGCTACAGGATTATGGAATTATAACTCCCGATGAGTGCCGTGAAGTCATCGACAGGAACAAAATTAGGAGAGAAAGAAAGAAATATCGAAGTTGTGTTCAAGCAGGAAGTGCCAACATGGCTGTGAGTGTTGATCCGTTTGGCATTTACTTTGATGGTCGAAAGGACAGAACCTTAGTTCATGAGAATGTGAACGGAAAATTGCATCGCAGAGTGAAAGTAGAAGAACACGTCTCGTTGGTTTTAGAGCCAGGTACAAGTTTCTTAGGCCACGTAACAACTTTAACTGGCTCTTCTGCGAACATGAAGGAGAGCATTATGAATTTCTTACAGGAGAATAGCATGAACACTGATAACCTTATCGCCATTGGATGTGACGGCACAGCAGTAAATACAGGGAAGAAAGGTGGTGCAATACGTCTCATTGAAGAACATGTCAATCGTCCTCTCCATTGGTTTGTGTGCCTCCTGCACGGAAACGAGCTGCCACTAAGACATCTGTTCGAGAAGCTAGACGGGAGCACCACAGGACCAAGAAGCTTCTCAGGACCTGTCGGAAAGTTGTTAGCAAAGTGTGAAACACTCCCAGTGGCTCAATTTAAAAAAATTGAGTGCGAGTTTCCTGCTCTTGACATCCGTGACTTGAGCACCGATCAACAATATTTGAACGATATCTGCCTTGCTGTTAAGAGTGGCCACTGTGATGAAGCTCTGTCAAATCGTGAACCAGGAAGGCTCGTTATGTCTCGTTGGATTACACTCGCTAACCGAGTATTGCGTCTCTATGTCAGCACTGAAGAACCATGTGATGCTCTTAAAATTGTAGCAGAATTCATAATGAAAGTTTATGCACCCATGTGGTTTACCATCAAATCAAAGCCTTCATGCAAAGACGGAGCAAAACACTTGTGGCTGACAATTCATAAATCTAGATACTTGAGCGAGCCAATGAGAGCTATTGTTGACCGAGTCATTCAGCACAATAGTTATTTTGCTCACCCGGAGAACCTTATTCTTGCCATGCTTACAGATGACCGACAGCATGTAAGGGAGCTTGGACTCAGACGTATCTTAAGAGCTCGAACATGTAACCAAAGAAATGTACGTATACGAGTTTTCCAAATTCCGCCTTTGAATTTTGAGGCTACAGACTATACTGAGCTCATCGACTGGCAAACATCTTTTGTGACAGAGCCTCCAGCTACCAAATCGTTGTCTCAAAGTGATTTGGAAAGATATGTTTGCAGTGAAGAAGCACCTGTTATCGATTTCCCACGTTTTCCCTGCCACACTCAAGCAGTGGAAAGATGTGTGAAAGCCGTAACCGAAGCATCCCAGACTGTTGTCGGACAAAAATCCCGAGACGGCTTTATCAGAGCAAGAAACGCTGCCAGAATGATTATGCCAACGTTTAACACTAAAAGCGAATACCGCACAAAGTGACTCGCTTTAAATGATTACTGCAAATTCAGACTGAGAACTCTGTGGGCGTTAAAATAAGACAATTTAGTAAACAAAATCTGATTTCAATGCTTGCTGAAATGTTTTCTAGTTATGTATCAAATGAGTCAGTATGTTTTTAGCTAGCCTATGTAAATTCTGATAAAATGACGCCAAAATCATAAAAATTGGTCAACGGATACAAAAGTTATACTGTTTTTAGCTATTTCTATGATGTCGCGACATGTTGCAAACTCTAATTTCGTAAAAAATTTATAACTTCGTTACCATTTGGAATTTTTTAACAAATAATACCTCATTATATGCTGAATTGAAGAGGCTTTATAGACAAAATTGCAATCGATGCAGATAGTTGAAGGAATAAAAATTCTATGCAAAAAAATGTAAATTTTAGGAAAAATTATGAAATTTTGACATATTAAACTGCCGGTAGAGGGCAGAAGACGCAATGTAAAATTATAATTTCTTTGAGCATTATTAGTCCTCTGACATGTGGTCAACTTTTGGTCACTATTACGAAACGATTGGTGAGAAAAAAGTTTTTCACTCCACCCTACTACGTAGGCCTTTTTACGATTCTATTAAGTTGTTGATTAAAATTTATCATATCGAGAAAGGCACCTAGGCCTATATAGTAGGCATATATATTATTTATTTTATATAGCCTATTATAGGCCTAGGTCAAACAAGCCAGCTGCCGGGCCCCGAGCAGTCGTTGGGTCTCTTGGTATCTGTTCCACAAACCCGTCTCGGAGGTCCTGCTATTAATGTGAATAGGCCTATGCGCAACATGGGAAAGAGTATTTCATTTTTTTCTTACCGCTACAGAGTATATACGTATTTCCTGGTTCGCGTCCGAAACCAAAAAGACAGTTGACTTCGCTTATGAACTCGTCAAGTGATGCAGTCTGAAATTAATCGTAAGATAAATATAATGCGAATAATCTATTGCTAGTTGTTAATAATTATTATTGTATAGGCCCACATGCCTCTTCTTTGATTTTCAACAGTTTATTATTTTGTTGATAAAAGTTTCCATTTACAATTATTTTCTTCTAATAATGGAGTGGCCTACTAGATTTGCTTCACATGTAGGTTTACTGGATGCTGTCATTCATTAAGTGAGCGAGGTTTGAGGACAATCGTAAGCAAAATTAATAGGCAAAATATTGATGCATAAGTTGAGTGAAATAGAGACAGAAGATGTGTGAAAATGGACAGGAATAAACGTGGACAACGTTCACGGCTGTAGCTTTGATTTAGTACCATGGGCGCCCGCAGAAAGTTTGTCATGAGGGGGCAAAACACCATGGTCACGGTTACATTTCTATGTAGGGCATATACCAAGAGGAACCTGAATAATTCAAAGCAGGAAATTTTGTTTCTGTTTTAGCAAGACCTTGAAAAATGCAAGGCAGAACATTAAAATCATGTTCGATTTTGGAGTCTTTTAAACGTAGATTTGTTAGCTTCAATTCGTGCATCAGTAGTAGGCCTATAATTAATAATTATCTAATGCCAGGAAATTTAAAAAAATCCGAAAGGAGTCTATAGTCAGAAAAATAGGTGTAAATTTTCCAGGAGGCAAGTGCCCCTCTTTCTCATATATGCGGGCGCCCATGTTTAGTATCCAGTCAATAATCCGTTTTAAATCTAACAATTAATTCAATAAATATAATGTAGGCTGATGCGATTAATTTTGATTGTTGATTATAATAAATTAGTTAGTTATTTACTCGGCTTATCTTTAGGGTTTTTGTTTGACTTCCTTGACCTCGAATTAAGACAGTTATATCTAAAAAGAAACAGAAGAAAAGATTAAGATGAAAATGCATATCCAAATACGAGCTACAATTATATTCCATATCAGGGGTCTCAAACTCAAGTCATCGTGTGGGCCAAATTTGAAAATTTACAGTGTCTCGCGGGACGCAACATGAAATTATGTCTTGCAAGTTAAACTATTTATATGAGGTGAGGGTTACAATGCTGCATTAATGATATAATCCCGTAAAATCACCTAAGTTAATATTATACTTTCAGTGTAACCATAATGGTACTATACACAAAATTGAAAACTCAGAGTCACAACGATAGGGCTTATGAAGAGCATCAATAGCACATTTAGTATATAAGCCTAATAGGCCTACCTACAACTACAAAAAAGTAAAGTCCCATCCCGTTCCATGAGGAACATAGGGAGGCGCTCATCTCCTTTTCCATGGCCCTGAGCCAGCAGTGGACGAATCCCGAGGTCCTGGACACGAGGCCAGCGTATCGCAGGACTTGCTGTTTACTTCCCAGCTTACGCCGGTACCAAATTATACTGCTTGGTGACAGAGGCACGTGTGCGTGAACAACTTGCCCAAGGTCGTTACCCGGAGTCGAACCCGCAACCTTCCGCTCCGTAAGCGGACGCGTTACCGGTCCGCCACCTGGTCGCACACCTACAACTAAACTCATCTTTAAATGTTAAAGTATTATAGTGAGTAGGCCTAGTGTCAGAGGTGATCAGGTGTGATTAGCGATACACATCATCTGACAACGTTTCCCAACTATGAGAACATCATTGTTTTGTTTTATCTTTTGAGATGCGAAGAATCAGAGTAGACCTACTGTACAGATTCCGCATATTCACCCGTAACTGTCAGGCGTGTCATTTGAAATTTATTAATCTGTATTCATTAATGAAAAAGCTGTTCACATAATAATTATTAGGCCTATGTAGGTAATGACAAATTATCGCCATTAGCGTGTTGCAGTACTGCAGGTGCAGATTTTGGAATTTTTCTTGTAGTAGAAAAGACGTAGAACACCGGAATACCTCATTGTAGGCTTACTTCTGCTTCAGCATGGTATTACATTGAAGGCCCACTATAACTCTATCTGAATATCTGCTGTTGCAGATTGAATATACAGAGCAAAACTTAGAAAAAAACAGTCTGTCCCTTGGTTCAAATCGCAAAAGAACAGCAGAATTTGGTCTTTAACCAATTTCTTTCTTTAAATGTAAAAAATAAATAAAAAACCAGATGGCTCTCGCGGGCCGCATTAATCGGGTCCACGGGCCGCATGCGGCCCGCGGGCCGCGTGTTTGAGACCCCTGTTCCATATCAACTAAACAATGTGAACCCAGGACCTACATGTATGCGCTTATGCACACAATCATTAGGCCCACGTACTTATCCGAGTAGGTTATTTTTGGCTGAACATTGTAATGCCACGAGTTCGCAAGCAATCGATTGAAAATCGTAGCAACGATTCAGAAGCACACAAAAATGTTGGAAGGGTTTGTTTAAATTGGTGTAAATGGGTTTAAATCAATATGGATAATATGAAATTAAACACGATTCTACATTTCTTTTTCAGCGGGTCAATGACTGGGTTTTTGTCAGTTAATGACGTCAGGGACCTCCATGAATGACGTCACGTACCTAGGAGGAAGGGGCCAGACATTTATGACGATTTGTGACGGTCCCTTCCTAGTTGTCATATAACTTTTGTGTTGACGCGTGAGGAGGTCATAAATCGTCATAACTTTTGTGACGTCATTTATGGACGACCCAATAATTTAACAGTATAACTAAATTAATTTAATTAAATCTAATAATTGAACGACGAAATACACAGTGAAGCTAAAAGTTTGATGAGCAGATGAACTTACGTTTATTGTCTTTGAACGGAGTTTTTTGTTCAGATTTGACGTATGGGTTCGGTTCGACTTTCACTCGCGTCTGTTGTTCTCTAATTGTCTTGACTGGCCTTTGTTTAGTCATGGAACCACACCTTCGTGAGTCCATCTGTTCATCTATGACTGCCTTGACTGACCCGTGATCAGACATGGAACAACATGCAGACCTTCCTGAGTCCATCTGTTCATCTGTGACTGCCTTGACTGACCCGTGATCAGACATGAAACTACACGTAGACCTTCTTGAGTCCATCTGTTCTTCTGTGACTGCCTTGACTGAACCATGATCAGACATGGAACTAAACCTTCCTGAATCCGTCTCTTCGTCTCTGACCATTGTCTTGACTGACCCGTGATCAGACATGGAACTACACGTAGACCTTCTTGAGTCCATCTGTTCTTCTGTGACTGCCTTGACTGACCCGTGATCAGACATGGAACTACACGTAGACCTTCTTGAGTCCATCTGTTCTTCTGTGACTGCCTTGACTGATCCGTGATCAGACATGGAACTAGATGTGGACCTTCTTGAGTCCATCTGTTCTTCTGTGACTGCCTTGACTGACCCATGATCAGACATGGAACTAAACCTTCCTGAATCCGTCTCTTCGTCTCTGATCATTGTCTTGACTGACCCGTGATCAGACATGGAACTACACGTAGACCTTCTTGAGTCCATCTGTTCTTCTGTGACTGCCTTGACTGACTCATGATCAGACATGGAACTAAACCTTCCTGAATCCGTCTCTTCGTCTCTGATCATTGTCTTGACTGACCCGTGATCAGACATGGAACTACACGTAGACCTTCTTGAGTCCATCTGTTCTTCTGTGACTGCCTTGACTGAACCATGATCAGACATGGAACTAAACCTTCCTGAATCCGTCTCTTCGTCTCTGATCATTGTCTTGACTGACCCGTGATCAGACATGGAACTACACGTAAATCTTCTTGAGTCAATCTGTTCTTCTGTGACTGCCTTGACTGACGTATGATCAGACATGGAACTAAACCTTCCTGAATCCGTCTCTTCGTCTCTGATCATTGTCCTGACTGACCCGTGATCAGACATGGAACTAGATGTGGACCTTCTTGAGTCCATCTGTTCTTTTGTGACTGCCTTGACTGACCCATGATCAGACATGGAACTAAACCTTCCTGAATCCGTCTCTTCGTCTCTGATCATTGTCTTGACTGACCCTTGATCAGACATGGAACTAGATGTGGACCTTTTTGAGTCCATCTGTTCTTTTGTGACTGCCTTGACTGACCCATGATCAGACATGGAACTAAACCTTCCTGAATCCGTCTCTTCGTCTCTGATCATTGTCTTGACTGACCCGTGATCAGACATGGAACTACACGTAGACCTTCTTGAGTCCATCTGTTCTTTTGTGACTGCCTTGACTGACCCATGATCAGACATGGAACTAAACCTTCCTGAATCCGTCTCTTCGTCTCTGATCATTGTCTTGACTGACCCGTGATCAGACATGGAACTAGATGTGGACCTTGAGTCCATCTGTTCGTCTGTGACTGTATTAACTGACTCTTGATCTGAGTCCATCAGTTCGTCTCTGATAATGTTGAGCTGAACTATTGGAGGTTCCAACTCCAGAGTACAGATTCTGTCAGTAAAGGCAATCAGAAAATTAATCTACGATCCAGAATAATTTGTCTAGGCAAAGTAGACTCAAAAAGTGTCATAATTCGGTAAGAACTAGAGCTGTTGTTCGATTAAAAATTTTAATCGAAATTAATCGCACGATTAATTTTTTTATCGCAATTAACAGCAAATTAATCGCAACACATTTCCTTAAAATATGCTAATCTTACTATATTCTAAGGACCCCTGAAGCATAAAATTTTAATGACTGAATGCATTCTTTTTATTGCAAACATATTCAATAACCTTTGGCTTACTCCTATTGAATTTCTGCATTTAGTTTATTGAACAGTTTTGTATGACAGACAGAATTGAAACACTGTTCAAATCAGTCAACTGCTAAAAATCCGCTAATTTTTCATTTGAGCCACCTTTAATTAAAACGATACCAGTATAGGCCTAAATGTGAAAACTAGAAGACCTTTTTTCTGACTATGAAAATTAATTATTTATTCAGGCAATTGTATGGGCAGACCAGTTTATTTACATTGGTCTGTTTAAACTTTAAAGGAAGCTCTTATTGAATAACAATGGTAGGCCTAACTATTGAACCTCATTATTTTAGTCACAATTTTTCATAAGAGGTTGTGGTTCTTGCCAAACCTCGTCTCAGTTGTCCTTCTCTAAACATTTATTATTTGAAACTTGGATCCATTGGTCTTGCCATCTCCTGGAGTTCAACCAACGTAGTTTGACGAGGTGATGAAACAAAACCTTAGTAACCTTAGTGGACGATGCGATGCGGCCGAGCCGCCGATGTCGACGGCTCATCGCTAGCGTTAAATGCATGTTTTGGTGCGATAATTGAGCGACGAATTACTACGATAATAATCCTATTCAAATTTTTTTTTGAATATTTGCCAAAGAATCGATCACTAATTTTTAGTATGATTTATTCGTTTAAAACGAGTTTTCTGCCTCTGATTCCATTTTTAATCATATCTAATTAACGCATACGATTAATGCGTTAAAATTTTAATCGCAAAATTTTTTAACGCGTAAATCGCACGCGTTAACGCGATTAAATCAAGAGCCCTAGTAAGAACGTTTAGTAGGCCTATTTGCTTTAACGTTTAAGCACAGCGACAATGGCCATATTACCAACTCATCCTAACGCCGTTTCTAGACATTCATGAATTTGTCAACTTTAGGCCTATGAGCGTTTGTGATGCAAAACTGAAAAATTGAAATTTAAAACTACAGAATCTGAAAGGAAGTGAAGTTCAGCTACAGCTGGTGTTCAAAATATCCTTCTTATTCACGGGCACACGGCACACGCCCGTAGACGTAGCCGTGTAGTAATTGTTCCGGGAGACAGGAACACCCAGCTTCATATCCCACAGCTTTGCAGGTCAACAGTTCAGATGATCATATATCAATCCGGAGTGAACTGAAGGAGCGCGTGTTTCATTCCCATATTCGTGGCATCGATAACCCTAGGTGCTAAGTGTGGCGCGTATGTTTGAAGAGTGACAGTTATTGTTTGACCATGTGATCATCGACCGACCATCAAACACTGGCGTCTACATCTATAGGCCTACGGTCGTGTGTCCGTGAACAAGGAGGACAATGAACACAAGCTACATGTATAGCTGAACTTCACTTCCTTTCAGCGTTTGCGTGGTAGAAATTTCCATTTTTCGGTGCTGCATCTCAAACGCTCAGAAACAAATGAAGTTGAAAGATTCATATGTTTTTATCCGTTCAACTTTATCTCTTGAAATTTTGGAATCATATTCTTGGTACAATTCTCTAAATATTTGGAAACTTTTAGCGTATTATGTTATGAGGCATTGGGTATAATTATTTGAAAAACCGTTTGGCTTACTTTTTAACCACGGTGTATTATATCAACTTTAAGCAAGCTTGCAGGCCTATGCCCTTTGCAATTTTAACCGATCTATGTAACCAATCGGCTGCAGTAAAATGTGCAAATTGTAGTGATTCCATTTTCTTACCGTTTGATATCGATGATATCTTCGGTTCAACTATCCAGAAAGCGATTGGTTTCCCTCTGGCAATGGTTTACCCGAGAGCGAATCACTGTTGAAATCCGCCGGTTGGTTGTTCTCCACAATATTGTCTTTCTTTGCTGATCTAGTCGACCGTTCGTTTTGCGCAACGATACCGTTTGAAACCCGATGAAAGTCTATGTCACATTTTATAAAGACATCTGACTCGTCGTTTACCTGTATTGCTCGGTGTTTTCACAAAGTTTGCGTTCAGAATTCCCTGGTTTCTCTTTTGGAGAAATTCGTCGCATGCATTTATCGATATAGAATTATAGATCTATTCTGGCTTCGCATATAGGCCTACAGACAAAGGCGGGTCGATTGATGGTTAACGGTGGGTATATTGTGTAGAGCATTTGGTTTATGAGTCAGCCTTGTCTGCAGCTGGCGTCCATGGAACATGATGCAGATTGGTGCTATTTGTTTAAAAGTTAAGGGCGCTCTAAATAGAGCGGCTCTATCGTGGTCTGAATGGTGTTTCATGCAGCCGAAATAATTGCAACGGTTGTAATGGAACATGACTTGTATCCACTGCTCATCGTGTTGACAATTATGATCGTTTAACATAATCTTGGGAATCGTTTGCTGTTGGAAATACCAGCCAGTGCACATTATGCACGTGATGCTGTCAGTCAGCTAATTGCCATTGCCATTGACAATTATGGACATTGCTAAGCATTGCATTCACATGGTTGTCGCAATAATTTTATTAGTAGGCCTAGGCCTATAATTATTGATTAGTAAAAAAATACTCTTGCCATATCTGGAATATCTAATGCTAAATGCAACTGGCGGGTGTACTCACTGATGCACGCACGGTTGTAATGTAGTGAAATGTAGTGCAACATATAATTGCGGTTTAATCTAGTGAATGCAGTGCATTGTGACCTATGGAACAGGCGCAGGCCACACCACCGGATCTACCCAGAAAAAGCATGGCTCTGCAGGATGGTGGTACAAGCTAACGGGACCATACTATTCATGAATTAATCATAGCATAATATTAAAAACAGTCAACCAATCTCCATCTCTGGTCTTCGCTCACAACTATAACAAATAATTATCGCAAATAAATGCGAAGAGCCCTGACATGAGCTTAGCCAGTAGGCTACATGACTTAAGAGTGGAAGTTATTTCATGGCTCGCTTAGCTATATCGGTAAGAGCGCTGGACGCACGTCTGTACGCGACCCTGTGAAAGAGAGCGTGCGGGCCGCAGTTTGCTTCCCGAAGGTGGCTAGCCTATATTTCAGAGATTCTAAATCTCGGGCTAGCACGGTCAGTCCACGGGGACCTAAATGGCGTGGCGACACTAATCACCTTTGAAAATGGCAGTGTCGTTAAACATGACTTGTAACAACGTGTAGTAGAGGGACCTATCACAGCAAATGCCCGCGGGCTTTGAACAACGCACAACGAACACGAGGGACAAAGAGGTCAAAGCGGACTGTAGGCCTATACCTGGTACCGTACAAAGCAAGAGGCGAACATACGTCGCAGAGAAAGATGGGAATCAGGCACAGCCTGCGCATTTACATGCAGTCTTAGGAGGCGCGGTGGTGTAGTGGTGGCGTCGTTGCCTTGGAGCCGGAAGGTTCGAGGTTCGAATCCACCTCGCCGTGTAAGGACCTTGGGCAAGTTCTTCACTCGCAATTGCTCAGCGCTTCGGCGTGAAACTCCGATGCAGTGTCCGCTCTGCATCGGGAGCGCCTCTGAGTAGGAGAGCTTGAAGGGGCGCTATAACAAGTGCACATACAAACAAACAAAACAAAAACAAGACCAAGTTTAGAGTTTGAGACCAGGGTGATGATTTTATAAATTATTGGATACGAGAGATAATAGCGAACCTGTGTTAGATTTCTGTCATATAAATTGAAATGTGAGAAACCCGATGAAAGCGTGTTACGTGCCTAGCAATAGGGTCTAAGACATGACTCGACGAGAGAGTCACATGTTGGGGAGACTCACGAGGAGCGAGTTACAGTAATCTAGGCGAGATCAGATAAAAGCACGTGTAGCAAAGGCAGCTAATGGCTCGATCTCGATCGCCTTAGTTTTAAAAAGCAGCAACGATTCATACGAAGGACGCTACTTCTGAGGCATTTCTATGTATGTGGCGGTATACAAATTTGCAACTCTTTTATTATTCGAATGTTTGTCATCTTTCTAATTTCGCAAAGTTTGACTTTGCTCAAAAAATGCAATATTATATTACAGAAATAATATCCTAGGCAGCGTTGCCACTCTGAAAAATAAAAAAACCCAAGTTGGTCGGTCGAAAAAACCCAAGAAAACCCAAGTTGCCCAAATCTTCCGAAATTTTAAAAATTTTCGTCAAAAAAGTTTCTGACGACCTTTTTTTTTTTTAGTCCTCCGTAAAAAATTTTTCCGGAATTTTCCAAAAAAATTTCCATTTTACCGTCCAAAAAATCTGACGACCTTTTTTTTTTTTTTTTAGTCATTTTACCAAAATCTTTAGGAAATGTCGAAAAATTTCCGGTTCGGAAGCAAAAAAACCAAGATTTGCCCGAAAAACCCAAGTTTTTTACGAAAAAAACCCCATTTCCCAAGTTTAAAAAAAAACCCAAGATTTTTTGCGCGGTGCAGATGTCCGATGCGAAAGTTCCAGTTCACGCTTACGACTAACAACCCAATGGCATAGCCATAATTGTTTGTGGTATCGTAATAATATTTGTAGTATCGTTTGTAGTATCGTTTGTAGTATCGTTTGTGATATATTTCTTATATTTCGTACTATTTATTTCGTACTATATACTTCGCAATCTATATAATCACGACGCAAACATAATTGGTTGCTAATTGTTTGTAGGTTGATAATAGGTTCAATCATCTCAATCCAATCATCCATCCTCAATCAATCATCAATCAATCAATCAAGGCGAAACGGAAAGAAGGTGATGAAGTTCGAGAAATACGCCCTTTTCAGCCGAAAGATCGTAAAGTCAAGGAGAAGCAGAGAGAGAGTGATCGCATTATTCAACGGACAAGAAACTACTATCAACAAAATGTACACCAACATACAGATAAGTCTAAATTTAAACATGCAGGAAAAAAATTCAAAACAAATGCATATGATGATAAAGTGAATGCAAGGGAATTTAATGCTTCGAATGTGAGTGCAAATGTGAGTGCAAATGTATCGAACGATAGGAAATTGAAACCAATTCTGAAACCAATTGTAAAGCCAATTGTGAAGCCAACTGTAAAATCAATTGTAAAGCCAATTGTAAAGCCAATTGTGAAGGATCCAATTGATCCAAATGTGAAACCAATTACAAATCCAACTGCTCTGAACAAAGGTGATTTCAAGCCGAGTTCAGCTGCTTTGAGTAACAACTCATTGAATAGTATCATATCTGTCGCTGGAAACATTGGTTTAAACGACAGTTCTGCAACTAAACAAAATAATACTCAACAGAGTAACAACTCATTGAACAGTATCATGTCTGTCACTGGAAACATTAGTTTAAATGACAGTTCTGTAACAAAACACAATAACACACAGCAGAACAACATAGAAACGGAAAATGTTCAACATGAAACACCAAACAAACATCAAAACAATGCAGAAACAAACACTATCACAATTGACAATGCAATGAAAGCATTGCATTACCGTCCCCTTACAGAGGCACAAAAGCAAGAATTGTATGATCGCAATATGAGGACAGTATTTGTAAAAGCAGAAGGCGACACATTAACTAAATATTTCAAACACAAACCCCACCAGTTAAGTAAAGAGTTAGTTGAGGGTGCGGGGGGTCCCGTAGAAAGAGTATACTCTGGCAAAAATGGAGTATTACGAATCATAGTAAAAGATGAACTACAAAAAAATCGATTAATGAAATTAGGAAGCTTAAACAGCTATCCAGTGACAGTGACTTTGCCTTTTTCTTTAAATAAAAAGAAAAGTAATGAAAATAAAAAACAAAATTCTTGTACATCGGCTCCTCAACAAAATGTAACACATAATTCGGTTCCAACTGCATCTGTTCCACATCAAAATGTAAACTACACAGTGAAAGGAGTAATTTACGGACTGTTGGAGGATCAGGAAAACCTCGATGAAATTGCTGACAGAATAGGTGCTGAGTACATGGCCATTCTTGGAAACTATGCTACCAGTAAAACTACACTGGTGGCCTTTAACAAGGATGCGGAACTGCCGGAATTTATAGAAATTGCCTATGTTAAATACAAGGTACACCCGTACATCCCTCGTCCTAAACGTTGCGATTGGTGTCAAAAATTTGGGCATATTAAATTTGATTGCACCAGCACTAGAGAAGCTGTATGCAGCAGATGCAGTCAAAACCATGAATACAAGGACTGTCCCAGTGTAAGCGTACACAAATGTGCTAACTGTGGACAGGGCCATAGCGCCGCCTTTAAATTATGTCCTACATTCTTGAAATATCAAACTGCCCTCAAAATAAGGACCACCCAAAAAATCCCTTTCAGTGAAGCACTTAAAAAAACGGAACTTTCAGATAACCCGAACACTGTAACAGTTACAAATACTACATCAAAGCCTACTTTTGCGGAAAAGGTAAAAGTGAAGAGTGGGTCTAATGAAACTTGGCCGAAGTCATCTGTAGTTGCTGGTTTAGTTGAATCTGCAATTACAGAAGAATCTGTAACAATGGAAACAGAAATAACAATAGAAACAGAAGATGAAAAAGTGGAGAAAGTGATTAAAAAATTTACAGAATTTGATAAAAGTATATATCAGATAGAGAAAGTAAATAATGAGGAAATTAAAAATAATGCCCCCTCAAAAGACAAAATGGAGGAATTTGTACTGGGAGTGATAGCAACTATTGACAAAGCCCAGAACAGAGGGCATGCTAAATATATAGTGTGCATGGCTGCGTCAAGATATCTGTTTGGTAACAATATTAAAATTAAGTGCTAAATTAACCATTTATGAAAATAATTTTAAAAAAAAAATTAACTACAATAAGGTAACCAATTATGGGTCTACACATTCTACAATGGAATGCACGAGGTCTGAGGAGTCACAAAGACCAATTAAAAAATTTCCTCTCTAAAGTGCAGGAAATACCTGATATTATTTGCATTCAGGAATCTTTTTTGAAAGAGAAATTTCAAACACCAAAATTGGAAGGATTTAATGCAATCCGCAAAGATTGCACGATACATGACAAGGGGGGTCTTATAATCTATATAAAACTAGGTTTAAACTTCAATGTAATTAATGCAGCTGAGATAACAAACATAGAAATTCAAGGAATTGAAATTAAATCCCTAAGTGGTCATTTAAAAATATTTAACACATATATTTCACCTTCTTTTAATGTGACTAAGAAAGACTTGGAAAAAATTTTTCTACATAAAAGGTCGATTATGGTGGGCGATCTCAATGCCCATAACAAAATGTGGGGCTGCTCAAAAACTATTTTACGGGGAAAAATACTCGAAGAAATTTTAAGCGAACAAAATTTGGTCATAATAAATACAGGACAGGTTACTCATATAATACCTCATGAATCTAATACAAAATCAGTTATAGATCTTGCTATATGCACACAAGATATAGCCTTAGATAGTAAGCATACTGTTCATAACAATAATATGGGATCAGACCATTTTGCATGTACTACTAATGTAAACGAAGAAATTACAATAGAAAGTAATTTATCCATGCATATATGGAAATTAAATAAAGCTGATTGGAAACAATATAAGGGCAATAGTAACCTGGCGATGACTGATGAAATTTTATCAAAATTAAATATAAACGATAAATATAATGATATGGTAAATTGCATAACGGAATTAGCAAATCAAACCATACCACGAAAAAATATAAGTTCTAAAAATAATAAAAAGAAGCATAAAAAATTTAAACCTTTACCCTACTGGAACGATAAATGTGATGATGCCATATATCAAAGAAATAAGTCTAGGAATAAAATGAAGAAAACAAGAGAGTTAAGTGATTACCTAGATTATAAAAAGCAGGAAGCTGTTGTCAAACAAACACTAAAAACGGAAGCGAAAACAAGCTGGGAAGATTATTGCGCAGAACTAACGGACCAGACCAAGCTAGGATCCGTTTGGAACTGGGCAAGGCGAATGAATGGTGTCGCCACCTATTCTACAATGCCGACACTTAAAAGTAATGATATAACTGCAGAAACTAATTTAGAGAAAGCTAATTTATTAGCTGATAGTTATGCGATGACTAGTAGTTCTAAAAATTATAGTGAAAACTTCCTAAATTATATAAAAGAAAATAAATTAGAACAGTTCCCCACCAAATTTGTAGATAACAATAATCCTAATATTGAAATAAGAGCAATGAATGAGATATTTAATATAAATGAACTTAAGCAAGCAATAAAATCAGCCAAGAATAATAAATCACCAGGAGAAGATAAGCTTCCCTATGAATTATTAAAAAATTTGCACAAAAATGCAATGAAAACCATATTGAAATTTTATAATATTATCTGGTCTGATGGAAATTTGCCAGATGATTGGCATCACGCAATAATACTGCCTTTACTAAAACCAGATAAAAGTGCTCAAATACCAGAGTCGTACAGACCGATCTCATTAACCAATACATTATGTAAAGTGATGGAGAAGATGGTCACGAACCGTCTCCAGTGGTTTCTAGAAAAAAAAATAATCTTATCTCAAAAAACCAGTCAGGCTTTCGTAAACATAGAAGTACCATTGATCAAATACTGAAATTACAAGATTATATATTAAAAAAGATTAAAAATAAAGAGCATGTATTATCAATCTTTATCGATTTCGAACGCGCTTTTGATATGTTACATGTCCCTACACTACTGCGGAAATTGCAAAAACTCGGAATAACAGGAAACACGGCCAACTGGATCGAAAATTTCTTAACTAATAGAACATTTCAAGTTAAAGTTGGGGATCAACTATCTAATAAATTACTCCAACAAAATGGCACCCCTCAAGGGTCAGTAATATCCCCCTTACTGTTTCTTTTAATGATTAATGACATACCAACAGGCCCCAATGGAGTCAATCTGTCGCTTTTTGCAGACGATAGTGCGGTTTATATGGGCCACAGAAAGATAAAAGTTTTAATAGACAACATTCAACAAACAATTGAAACGATACACAAATGGTGTGAAGAAAATGGTTTTAAAATATCAATAGCAAAAACAGTAGGTGTCCTATTTACAAATAAAAGGCATATACCCAATATTAATATTAAAATCGGCAAAAATACTATTAAAATGGAAAATAAGGCCAAATTTCTAGGAATGATATTTGATAGAAAGCTCAACTGGAAAGCACATATAGATTATATAGCAGACAAATGCAAGAAAAGGATAAATCTTATGAGAGCAGTCTCAGGATATAACTGGGGGGCATCTAAAAAATCTTTATTAGCAATATATAAGGCATTAATTAGATCAATCTTAGATTATGGAGATGTGGCTTACGCATCAGCATGCAAGTCACATTTGAATAAAATTACATCCATACAAACAGAAGCTTTGCGCCTGTGCTGTGGAGCACCGAGGGGAACAGCAGCCTCTGCTTTACAAAATGAATGCGGAGAGATGCCCCTGTATCTAAGAAGAAATCATAATTCAATTAAAATGGGAATAAAAATAATAGGAAGTAAGGACCACCCCTGTAAAACAGCCGTACATGACCATTGGACTAATACTTTTAGAACAGCAAAAGATAAAAATCAGTCCTTAAAATACAGAATAAATGACTTTTTATTAACATTTAATTCACCTGTTGTTGGACCATCTTTTCCCCCATCCCCACCCTGGACCAATAAGAAAATAACTATTGACACTAGTCTAAAAAAACAAATAAATAAGAAAGCAGATAATCCTGAATATTTAAAATTAATGGCGCTTAATCTAATATCGCAATATGAAAGCTACACACACATCTACACAGATGGGTCCAAAGCGGACGCCGTCACGGCTGCTGCATTTACAGTTCCAAATTTAGACATAGATAAGAAATTTAAACTGTGTGATAACTCCAGTGTTTATGCAGCAGAACTAACTGCACTAAAGGAAGCAATAATATGGATTATAAATTTTACTGAAGACCAAGACAACCTTAAATATGCCATTTTTAGTGACTCACTAAGCGTGTTAACTTCGATTAAAAAGGGTAAATGCAACTCCCGACCTAACTTATTTAATGAACTGCTGGAACTATTAAATAAATTAGTACCAGATAAGATAACTATAATTTGGATACCAAGCCATGTAGACATAATGGGAAACGAAAGAGCAGATAAATTAGCAAAGGAAGCGCTAAACCTAGATAACGTAAACTCCACGGATTACCTAGAGCTAGACGAAGTTAATAGCTTAATTAAACCCTACATAGTAAATAAATGGCAAGCAGCATATGATGGAGATAGCAAAGGTCACTTTTATAAGAATATCTGCCCTATTGTAAATACTAACAACAAGTTTATAGACCCAATGAGACAAAAGGAAGTGCAAATAAGCCGACTGAGATTGGGTGTGGTAAATTGCAACAGTAGATTATTTAAATTCAAAAGACATCCATCAGGATTGTGCAATACCTGTCAAGTTACTGACTCAATAGAACATATGCTTCTAGAATGCAGTAGAGAAAATATATCTAACATATTAAAAAGCAGATGTGACATGTATAAACAGGAATTTAACCTAAAGAGTCTTCTTGATATAGGATGTATCCAAAATACAGTTTATAACCTTGTTATCAGCATAAACAAAGGAAAAGTACTTTAGCTAATATTATACCATAATAAGTAACCTATTCACTTGTTTTAAAATAAACACCTATTGAAATTGATGTTTAATACTGTAACAATATGCTGGAAAAGCGTCACTTGATATGTGTATACATTTAAAAGTTTTAACAGCTATAGACCAGTAGACTCTGTGCTCATTGGCTGCCGTTGAATATGAAAATTGCGCATAAACCGTCTGTGGCCAAAGGGCTCTTAAAATGTATAATGTGTTTGATCCAATGAATGTAACTTCAGAAAACCATTCATAATCACTGTTAATATTTAATAACAACTTGTAAATTGTAAATATGTGAATAATCTGCATAAAATTGTAAACATGTTTAATTAAGGAAAAATATATATATTTAAAAAAAAAAAAAAAAAAAAAAAAAAAGAGCCGATTACGGCCACCAAAGGAAAACTAAACTTGAATTTCTTTTGGAAGAAGAAAGTGGGAAAAAAAGAGCCGCAAAAAGCCAAAAAAAAAAAAAAAAAAAAAAAAAAAAAAAAAAAAATCCACAGAGAAACAGAAAAGATCCCAAAGAGGACAAGTATCAACATTACAGCGACAAATATTAAAAGACGTTAACGGCCTTCGTGCCATACAGCGTCGTTAAACAGAGGAATAACTAATTTGACTCATAATGCTGTCCGCGTTTATTCTCATATGTGAAAAAATATTTAATTTCCTGGAGCTGAATAAAAGTTCGGCAAATTCTAAGCAGAATGATAATTATACCGAGAAAAGAGTTTTACAAAGTATACATTAAAATTACGAGTTCAGTTGTTTGCTTTGCCATGTGTTCTAAACCAGGTTTTCTCAAACTTTATTTGTATTGTACCCCAAGTAAAAAATCGAATACTGGTGTACCGCCGGCAAAATCATGTCGGACAACTAAAAATCCATTTAATCATTGGTGACATCGTTTATTAGTGTCATATAGGAAGCAAAATTCAGTTGGAATCATAAAATCTTATCAACAAATTTAAACGGGAAATTGGCCTTTAACCTATGTAAGAAAGAGCCAACCTATAGTGCTGTGGGTTTGTTTAGTCCTGCACATATTTAAAATATCTGGTTTAATATAAATTTTGTCAATTTCAAGGATCAAATTAACCCCATGTCTGTTTTGATAGCAAAAACAGTTTTTAAAAGCAACTTCACCTAGATATGACGTCATGAAAGGAATAACAATATTCAAAGCTCGATTACAGATTAATCCGTAGACCAATTCAACTCTTTCTGTTGAAATATCGTATTCACAAATCATACTTTTGAAACGTCGCTAAACGCAAGCCATCGCCATCTAGCGAGAAACAGTTGGTTCTACAGGCCGTTAAAAAAATCTAAGCCATCCTAGCCTCAAATCGTTTGAACTTACTAAATGTGCATGGTTTTTTAATTTAAAAGTTTTACATCGAAACAAATATATGTGAATGTGAGGTATATTCAGGACTACAGAAACTCTGGAAACTTTTCTATCCTCACCATTATACACGCATGTCAATGACAAGTATACACCTTTATTAACGAATTCAGAAATTGATTTATTTTGATGTCGGAAAATTTTGAGTCATAATGCTGAGGTAGTTTATTCTCATACGTGAAAAACATATTTAATTTCCTGGAGCTGAACAAAAGTTCGGCAAATCCTAAGCAGATGGTAATTTTACCGAAAACAGCGTTTTACATTTACAAAGTGTCGATTCAAATTACGAGTTGAGTTGTTTGCTTTGCAATGAGTTCTAAACTATTAGATATCTTGCTTATCAGTGGGACGTCACGTATCAAATCTTAAATTCGCATGGGCTGCTGTGTTGAGAAAATTCCAGGGTGGGGGTGATGCCGTAAAAAGATTTGTTACTGTTTAACGACAATGTGTCATAACAAAGTTGATTAGTGTCGCCCTCCTCCTTTATCCAGGTTTGGGACTGGCACTGTCATAGATGCGGTGCGAACAGTGCCGGAGTTCTTACCGTAGAAAGGTTAGTCAATAGCCTATGGTTGCTCGCTTGTTAAACATGCTGTTTAACGACACTGCCGTTGCAAAGATTTTTAGCATATTGCCCTCCTCTTTTATCCAGGCTTGAGACTGGCACTGGCATAGTAAAGCCAGTGGTAAAGTTATTATTCAGCAGTTTAATCCCTTCCCTGGGGGTTATATGCTTTAAGCCTGTTTTGGACGTATATATACGTCTTCCCCAAGGAAGAGGTTAATGAAATCTTAACTACAAAGGCTATTGACGTCTAATTAGTGGTGAAGTTGTGAGAAACTAGGGTTCCACGTTGTTTGACGACGGAAATGTCATATTATAAAAATTCTGTAAGACTGTGTGTTGCACGCGCTGTGGATGGAGTGTGTAAGCGTGTGTGGAGTAGTGTGTGTGTGTAAGATAGGGTGCTGGATTGCTGTGTGGAAATCGGCTGGATCCAGGGTCTGTACGATCCGACCGACCTGGATCCTTGCCAGGCCAAATGGAGACAACAACGGTGCTGGGACATTCCTTTGGCGCATATAAAAGGCCTTTTGCAGACGCCCAACGCCGCCGACGTCCAGAAACGCACAGGGAAAGGATCTGCGCTGGTATAGTCCGTGCCCGTAGACGGATTCGAAGCCGTCTCCGTGAATTCTAGAGGAAAGGATATAAGGAATCCTTTATTGCGTTGTCCTTTATTGAGAAAGGAGTGGAATTCTGCGAGGCAAAGTGTTGAATAGCCTCCTGCGATTCAATTGTGTTCAAGGACTGGAGTCCTATATGTGGGGTTGTGAAGCGAGATATTGCGTTGTTGAAGAAGTAGAAGTAATGTGAAGTGAGTGCGCGATTCGACAGAAACTCTTCAGCACGGAACCTGCGACAGTCGGAAACGTAGCTTCGCAAGGATTACCGCTGGAAGAGAGGTTTAAGTCGCCGCCCGTATCTCGATTCATAGATCGAGGTTGCGAGAATTCTGTTGTCAGTTTTGTCTTGGGATTACGCGTGAATGGAGAAGAATCGACTAAAGGAAACGATACATTAAGTACAAGTTCAACGAACGGTGAAGTCGGGTAGTATTTGTTTTGTTCGGAGTCAACTGTGTGAGTTAAGTGAGTGATCCGGGGTAAAACCCACTCGATAAAATTCCCTTTGTTCACAACCGCCGCTCTTAACATAGGCTGTAATGAAAGCGAAAGTGAAGTAAAACTGAAGGGACGTGATTAACTGTCATATAAAATATTATTATTATTAGTATCATTTTTATTATTATCATCACTATTGTTCGCTTCAGTAGTGCTATATCTGCTTTGTTAAAAATACAAAAGGATTGTACCACCATGTCTGTTTCACCTTCATTGAGAATGTTAGGCGAAGAAGAAGAAGAAGAAGACAATTTAGAGATGAATAGGAATAGACCTACATACACATCACCTAATCCTATGTCTGCACTTGAAGTAATGTTGTCACAGATGACTCAGACTCTGAAAGGCATGGACGGAAGACAGAAAGAAATGGATAGAAGACAGAAGGAAACGGATGAACGAGTGCTTGGTATTTCTGGACGAATGAACGAAGTGATTGGACGAGTGAGAGAAGTGGCGAATGAACAGGAGGAGGTTAGAAGACATCTCTCTATGAGAGCGACAGATTATATGTCACTAACCGAACACAACTTAAATGTAGGCCTACAAACACAGGAGGACGATGGAATTGACCAGACTCATATGAGAGGTTCTGGCAAGGTAATTTACAGAAGTGACGTCGGAGAGATGAAAGGAGAGAGAGTGGTGAGCGAGTATGCTGGACGATCGCACCCGGACCCTTGTCCTGAATCAAATAGGATAGCAGATAAGGATTCTGCCGCGCCAGCCACTGCGGACCTCGTGGAAGGAGAAGAAGGGAACCACCCGAGTAGGAGTAGGCCTAGAGTGAGATGTAGTGAACGGCTGAAAGGTAGGAGCCGGAGGGACTACGCCACAATGGATCGGGTTGGGTTCCGCTCACCAGAAGAAGTCGATCGTCTACCCCCAAACCCCGGAGTGGGGGTGGTACTCAAACAGGTCGGAGTAGCGCCCTTCCTGGCCACTTCCATGACGACGTACGGCCCTAATGGGGGAGGGACTCTCCCTCGAGAGACGCCAGTCCCAACGGATAGTGAGCGACTCAGCAGGGGGGAGGAACGTACAAAGTTAATTATAAGGTTTATAATTATTCGATGGATACTGACAGATATTCAGCTGTATTCAACCGCCATCTACTGAGTAAATAAAAATAAATTGTTCGGATTACACGCTACTTCAATTAACCTAAACACCTTTTCTTGTGATGTACAAATTCTATTTAGGCTAATTTCTGAAAACCAATATCATTTTCCACTTGTACTTTCACATGTAGACAAAATAATTGTCTAAATTTCCTTTAGTCGAACCATTGTTCGACAAATTTCTAAACATAATGCAATCATAAAAATAAAACATAAGTTTAAAGCAGATTCAGCAATGGTCCGCTGGTCACAGGTGCTGACAATTAACTTAGAGGGGTCCATACGAGACGCTGATGTCGTGATCAGATTAAAGTGAAGCACGAACGCATTGCAGACTACCCTGAGCAGGGGTGGTCCACAAACGATCCGCACACCGTACCCGACCCTGTGGATCTTTGAACCACCTTATTATAATTCAAAAGTCAAGCGACTATGCGACACCGTACCTGACCCTGTGGATCTTTGGACCTTATAATTCAAAAGTCAAGCGACAATGCGACACCGTACCCGACCCTGTGGATCTTTGAACCACCTTATTATAATTCAAAAGTCAAGCGACTATGCGACACCGTACCTGACCCTGTGGATCTTTGGACCTTATAATTCAAAAGTCAAGCGACTATGCGACACCGTACCTGACCCTGTGGATCTTTGGACCTTATAATTCAAAAGTCAAGCGACAATGCGACACCGTACCCGACCCTGTGGATCTTTGAACCACCTTATTATAATTCAAAAGTCAAGCGACTATGCGACACCGTACCTGACCCTGTGGATCTTTGGACCTTATAATTCAAAAGTCAAGCGACTATGCGACACCGTACCTGACCCTGTGGATCTTTGGACCTTATAATTCAAAAGTCAAGCGACAATGCGACACCGTACCCGACCCTGTGGATCTTTGAACCACCTTATTATAATTCAAAAGTCAAGCGACTATGCGACACCGTACCTGACCCTGTGGATCTTTGGACCTTATAATTTAAAAGTCAAGCGACAATGCGACACCGTACCTGACCCTGTGGATCTTTGAACCACCTTATTATAATTCAAAAGTCAAGCGACAATGCGACACCGTACCTGACCCTGTGGATCTTTGGACCTTATAATTCAAAAGTCAAGCGACAATGCGACACCGTACCTGACCCTGTGGATCTTTGGACCTTATAATTCAAAAGTCAAGCGACAATGCGACACCGTACCCGACCCTGTGGATCTTTGAACCACCTTATTATAATTCAAAAGTCAAGCGACTATGCGACACCGTACCTGACCCTGTGGATCTTTGGACCTTATAATTCAAAAGTCAAGCGACAATGCGACACCGTACCCGACCCTGTGGATCTTTGAACCACCTTATTATAATTCAAAAGTCAAGCGACTATGCGACACCGTACCTGACCCTGTGGATCTTTGGACCTTATAATTCAAAAGTCAAGCGACAATGCGACACCGTACCTGACCCTGTGGATCTTTGGACCTTATAATTCAAAAGTCAAGCGACAATGCGACACCGTACCCGACCCTGTGGATCTTTGAACCACCTTATTATAATTCAAAAGTCAAGCGACTATGCGACACCGTACCTGACCCTGTGGATCTTTGGACCTTATAATTCAAAAGTCAAGCGACAATGCGACACCGTACCCGACCCTGTGGATCTTTGAACCACCTTATTATAATTCAAAAGTCAAGCGACTATGCGACACCGTACCTGACCCTGTGGATCTTTGGACCTTATAATTCAAAAGTCAAGCGACTATGCGACACCGTACCTGACCCTGTGGATCTTTGGACCTTATAATTCAAAAGTCAAGCGACAATGCGACACCGTACCCGACCCTGTGGATCTTTGAACCACCTTATTATAATTCAAAAGTCAAGCGACTATGCGACACCGTACCTGACCCTGTGGATCTTTGGACCTTATAATTCAAAAGTCAAGCGACTATGCGACACCGTACCTGACCCTGTGGATCTTTGGACCTTATAATTCAAAAGTCAAGCGACAATGCGACACCGTACCCGACCCTGTGGATCTTTGAACCACCTTATTATAATTCAAAAGTCAAGCGACTATGCGACACCG
>OX243814.1:50608798-50653798 GCA_945859605.1 Lumbricus rubellus
GAGTTAATTATGAAGTTAATAATAAGAGGATAGATGATGATTTTCCTTTTACAGATTTTCAGCTGTATTCTACCGCCATCTTCTGAGTGAATAAAATAAAATTGTTCGGATTACTTCAATGAACACCTTTTCTTGTGATGTACAAATTCTATTTATGCTAATTTCTTTAAAAAATAATATTGTTTTCCACGTATATTTTCACTTGTAGACAAAATAGTCTAAATTTTCTTTAGTCGAACCATTGTTCGACAAATTTCTAAAGGTAATGTAATGATAAAAATAATATAGGCCTATCAGTTTGGAGTGTGAGTAAGAAAAACAGCTGAATTGTTGATTACGCGTTCAGTAAAAATAAATCAACAAACACGAAAATAATCGTAACCGTGGTACTGCCTCCATCTAGCGAGTGGCTCGGTAACTTAGAGGCTGGAAATCAAAGCGCATTCTCGTCCGGTAGTGTTTAAGTTAAACACCTTTTTTACGAGGACTCATAATTTATTTAGAATTATACTCGCCGAAAAAAATTACCCAATTCTATAAGTTCTTAAAACTACAGATTTACAAATTGTATTTTTTGAGTCGAATTGAAATCGACAAAATCTGAAGAAAGCTAAAGTACGAACATTTAATATGGTTTTCGAACTCAAAATACGTTCGGCACGTTAACTTTGTTTGTGTAAATGTAAAAGCTTGATAGGAGGCGTATAATATATTTCTAATTATATCCTACACTTGTACCATAACAGATCTTACATGTACTTTGCAATGGAACTGTAGGCTACTTACAGTGCTATTACACTAGGTCTAATAAGCCTACAACAGAGCTATGAACGCAAAAGATTAGATGGCTGTGGGGCACGGTGCTGTAGTGGTGGCGTCGTTGCCTTAGAGCCAGAAGGTTCGACGTTGGAATTCACTTCGCCGCGTAAGGACCTTGGGCAAGTCCTTCACTCACAATTGCTTGGGCGCTTCGGTGTTTAACTCCGATGCAGTGTCCGCTCTGCATTCGGGAGCGCCTCTGAGTAGTGAGAGCTTGAAGGGGCGCTGTAACAAGTGCACATACAAACAAATGGAAGTTGGATCGTTGAAAATGGTATACAGCAGAGTTGAAGTCGGATTGTTAGAATAATAATAAATGCTGAGAACTTGTAATGCTAAAGAGACAGATTACTCATCATTGTAATGACATAGGCCTACTATCGCCATCTGTCGATTGCAGTGTGCTGAGTAGAGTGTCCACAACTGTTCATAAACAACTGTTCATAAAAAAGTAGTGACCATACCTAAAAGAATACGGTAAACGTATGACACGTTTATCGTATTATTTAGGTATGAAATATAAACTCAGAATTACCTCAAACGAATCGTTACCTCTTTAGTCGATAGAGGCTGTTGTGTTCAGGCAATTTTAAACACCGTTTATTTTGAGGAAAACCCAAGCTAAAATCAAAACGAGCAGACTCGATATTTAAAAAATTATTGTTTAATGTTAGTAACAATATTTTTTGAGTCGAAAATTTTCGACAACTTGCAAAAGGAAAGAGAAAATAGTTAAGAGAGTTTAATTTGAATCAGAGAAAGTTTACTCAAAGAAAAATAACCCGTTGACTCGTTGAGCCTAGCGCATAAGCAGCTATATTATGCGCATGAAATGCTAGCGACTTAATTATTTGTATTATATGTTCCCAGGGGCGGAAACCTAGGGGGGGGACAGGGGGGGACGGTCCCCCCCAATAAAGACGTTGGGGGGGACGGCCCATGCATTTGTCCCTCCCAATGTTTAAGCGTTAGGACATGTACACAATCTTCAGTAGGGAACTAGAGAAAAAAAGTTTAGCAGATGAAGTAAATATTTATAATGATATGAATTTCAGGGCAATCCAGGTACTAACCAACAGTTATTAAGTCCCACGTTGGATAGATTGCGAACATTATACTGTATAGATAAGACACCTCTTTTAACTTACAACCAATTATTATAATAACATTGCCAACACCCAACGTCGCAAAAAGTCATATATCGGGTTTCTGCTACATTTCTTTCATCTTTCCTTCAGGCTCGAATCAGCGTCATGTTCAACATCGAAAATAATATGGAAAGTAGATAAGTTAGTAAGTAAGTATTTGTATATTACTCCTCTTGAAAAAGAACAATGGGACATAGAACATCATTATTATATATCGAAGTAGAAATAGGCAATAAAAACGTACGAATTAATTTGCAAGTTGAATAGTTACTAATCTAAACTATCATCGTCAAACAAGTTAACTTTATAGAATTCTGGTGATAAATCCATTTTCAAACAACGATTCACATCGTTGAATCTGCAGATTATGCAGTGGGGCATAAGGGAGTAACCAGTTACACGTTTAGGTGGAAGAGAAGATCGAGGAGGACTTGACATAGAGACTGTGGTAAGCAAACTGATTATACTGGAATCAATATGATGTCTTTACACACCCGAAAATCGTTGGTAATACATGATTCAAATTGATGTCCTTACACAATCGAAATCGTTAGAGATCATGCTTGGCCGAGTGGGTTGTAGCCCGCTCGCCGCGCCGGCGGCCCGGGTTCGATTCCCGGTCAGAGATTAATTTCTCGGATCTTTACTGCGGGTGGCTCGGTCGCAATATAAACGTGGAGTAAGAGGTTGTTCTCTGCCTCCGACTGTAAAGGCCCTTTGGTCAAACACGGTCGTTAAAAAACTACTTTCCTCGAAATTGTTGATAAAACCAAAATCAAAATTATGTTTTTACAATTTTACACACCCGAAAAATGTTGATAATACTGGAATCAAAGTGATATCCTTACACATTTGAAAATCCTCAATAATTCTGGAATCAAAATGATGTCCTTATACACTCGAAAATTGTTGATAAAACTGGAATAAAAAAAATATCCTTACACACCCGAAAATCATGGATAGTACGAAAGTCAAAATAATGTCCTTAGACACCAGAAAATCGTTGATAATACTGGAATCAAACTGATGTCCTTAGACGACCCAAAATCGTTGATAATAACTAAATCTAATATGTTGTCCTTAGACACCCGAAAATCGTTAATAATACTTAAATCAATAATGTTGTTCTTAGACACCCGAACATTGTTGATAGTACGAGAATCAAAATATTGTTCTTAGACACCCGAAAATCGCTGGTAATACTTCACAGATCACAAGTCACAAGCCAGGTCTCGTGATCAGGGAGCAAATGCGCAACTTTAGACTACCAGATAGTTATAAAATCGCATCCTCGCAGCAAAAAATAGTTTTTAAAAACCATTGTCATGTGATTGGCAGTTTTCTACTAGGGAATATCGAAAGATTGAGAAAGTGTCATACAGTTCTGAAACTTTCTTTGAAATGCTCTGATAGCAGGTATATTAATAATTATAGACACGAGTAGGTTTTCATTTCTATCAGTGTTTCTTTTCCATTCTTTCTATTAAACATAATTTGCATTAAAAAATTAACACAAAGAATTTTGTCATGAATTTGACTAAAATTCAGTATATAGTATGTTTTTCTTATATATATATCGTTGATTTCATACATTACAGAGGTGTCTATGTTAAATGCTTCGAATGTTTTTTGCAAAGCAATTGTGTGAAATTTGGCAAATTCCATCATTTTATAAATTCATATTATAACCTTTAAAGAGGTGTCTAATAAAATATGGTCTCCGATCGTTTTCAATAACAAATTAGAGTTTGAACAACTTCTATCGGGACTGAGAAAATGGACAATTTTTTGATTTTGGATGACAGCTAAAATGCTACAATTAGATGTGAACATTAAAAAACAGCCTTCCTTCACCCCTCCCAACTCGGCGTTTCGCGCCTCAGCAATCGACTTTCGGCCGCTCGTCCGTCCCCCCCAAAGTTCGGACCAGGTTTCCGCCCCTGTATGTTCCGTGCTGTTTACTGTAGCTAATAAAATAAGTTCAAAATTAATAATAGCACAAATTTATTGTGTTCTGCTTGGTTTGAGGTCAACTATGCTAATGTTCATGCCAGGGTGAGAATTGCCGGGGGGGTTGGGGGGTTCAACCCCCCAGTCATTTTTAGAGCCCCATGTTAAAGTATGTTTTTCATACCCCAATTTCAAGTTTATCATAGGCCAACCCCCCCAGTTATTTTTCCACAATTCTCATACTGGTTCATGCCATTTAAACAAAGTTTCTTTCGAATCAGATTTTACTGAAAGGCATGCGAAAGTGCAGATTCGACAAGCAAAGTAGAAATTTTTGAGGTCGTCAAGACGATATAATTCCACAACTTCTGAAAGAAGTAAAGGTTAATGAGTCTTTCATTTTAAAATAAAACAATTCAATAAGCCCTGCAAGTAATTCATTTCAATGAATGATTTCTAAGGAACATAATCTTCCAATGTTGAGTTACTTTCTCAATATTCGAAAGGTGACGGCACAGTATTTCAGTCTTGCAAATAGATCACAGCGGTAATTAGGCCTAATATTATTAATAACTAACATTATTGCTTTAATTTCAAGCAAACGCTGAAAACCTAAGTAATTGCGAAAGTTTTAGTAAGGCGCGAGGCATCACAATTAATGAAAAGTTTTGGAAAAGAGATAACTAATTTTGACAATCAAATGCTCGTCTATCGACACCTTTATTTAGAAGAATATTGTTTTATTTCAAAGGGGCGGTGGCCTGCGAGACTAAGAGTAAAAAATACTTAATAACAGGTTTGATTTTTGAAAGCAGATTTGAAGCTGCTGAAGACATGAAAGAAAAGGAAAGCAAAGCTAGAGTGTCGTCAAACTAAGACTGCCAAGGAGGCAGACTATAACAGTGAGCTTCTGTTGTGTCTAAACTTCTCTAAAGTATTCAAAGCACATCGGCCTTGCGTATAATATTATAATTAATAGGACCTGCCTATTATAATATATTATTACAAAAGGTCAGACCTAAGAAAATCCTGACACTTAAAAGATGTTAGAAACGACATGGTAATCACACACTCAAGACTTGTAAAGGTGTTTAGCTTTAACACATTTGGCATTTCAAAGATGTTCCTTGAAAGGCTACATGTATACCTCGCCATAACTATAGGGAACGCATTGCTTATTATTTTAAAGGAAATTTAAACCACTCTGACTTGACACAGCAATGATGAACAAACAGACCTTCCTAAATCTCTAAGTTATTTCGCGCCGCATGCATTTCGATGTTGGGGAAAACTACAACACCATTTTGGACCGGTATTTATTATACACCTTTTGTATGCAAAATAGTTTTATTATTTTAATAAAATGAAACACATTTTCCCTCAGTTGTTAAAATCCTGATTCCGAGCGACTACCATTCATGCTTGCGCTTTCTGGTGGTCGTATTTCCAGTTTAACGTTATGCTTTGTGGTAACAAAGACCATTGGCGACGCCCTCCTTCTTTATCCAGGCTTGGGACTGGCACTGGCAGAGTGCAACCAGTGGCGGAGTTATTGCGCTTTCTCCTTCGTCGATTTGACGTCAACAGTACATGTGAGGATGGGCGGCTGAACAACAATGTTGAACATGCCGCGGTTCGGAAATCCATCCCTGTAGGCTATACCCGCTACTCCCGAGTTCGTACATGTAGAATCGCTGGGCTCCATGCATCAACCGCGCAGGCCGAGAGTTCTTGGTAGAGTTGGGGCGCAGAATGACCGCCGTCTCAGATGACCCTCCTGAGACCGTGCAATTATTGTCCTAGCAGTTATCTATTTGCACTCAAAGATTTAATGCAGTTGCATTCAGAGGCACGTTCGCACAACGCACCAAGGACGAGGACCACTAACTACATAGAACAGATTCTTAAAGCCTGACGGATCATATACAAATATACAATTATACATAGCCTATACGTCATGATTTTTGCAGAAACTCAGCAATGGACCGCTTGGCATTTTTGCTACGTAAAATCATTTTGAATAAGCCAATTAAATTAGGCCTATTGTAAATCCATTGAGAAAGTTAAAACTTTGTACGAATTCTATGTTACTTTACAGGCTTATAATGAAGATATGATTTACAGTTAAATCGTCATTCTGCATGTTGTTAGAAAATTGACACAAGCCATGGCTATCTGAGATGAATCATGGATCCAGAATGGGTTTCTTGTTAAGCACTTTGTGGTCCAGACTGAGCCATAATAGCCATTAGGCTAAGCCAACTGAGCTATAATGAAAACACCGGCTCTATGCTGTAGGAGTGTAGGTGGAAGGATAAGTGGGCGAGGGAGGCCTGGAAGGGGCAGGCCATACGTCACTATTATAGTATAATAATTATTATGATATTATCTGTCGATGCTAATAAAATAGTGAAGACTTTAACATTATTTTCGTAGACACGGCAGGAAATGTAACTGATTAATAAAGTGCCGCGTTTACTCGCAAGGTGGCGGAAATAGCCGTGGTCATTATTTTGAGGAAGTTGAAAATAAACTTTAAAAGAAAAAAAGTATTCCATGAGATTATACGGTTTAATTGAATTTACCTACAGTGTTAAATTCTTTTTCATCGTTAATGTAACTTTTTAAACATTTCATTTGTAAAGAATTTTAGCCGATTTTTCTAGATCTGATCGGCAAATTACAATACCATTTTAAAACTTTACGTGGTTTTTCTTATACTTAAAAAATACGTTATTTGACGTGATTGGTTGCATAAGGATGTAACGAGTTAAATTTTTGATGCCCATTTTTAGGGCTATTACTTTAGAAGAACGTTACACATTCTATTTTAGTATACTTGTCTTGTGAAATATTATGTTTGGACAAAGCGCCAGAATCTCATTTTACATCGTCGAAGTTTATGATTCCTTGGGAAATAGAACTTCTGTTCTGTTCTCAGCCATTGTCAATGCACTCTATTCCTTTATGTTATCCAGCCAATTTGTTTTTGGTCTTCCTCTTTTCCGGTCTCCAAGCATTGTGCCCTGCATAATGTCTTTCTTAGTGCATGTTCCATTGTTCCCTTTCTTCTCATTATGTGTACAAAATAAATATTTTTTTTCATTTAGGCTACTGTCTTCAGCAGTTTCTTATCATCATCATCGTCGTCGTCGTCGTCGTCGTCATCATCATCATCATCTTCGTCGTCGTCATCATCATCATCATCATCATCATCGTCGTCGTCGTCATCGTCATCATCACCATCATTATCATCACCATCATCGTCGTCGTCATCATCATCATCATCATCGTCGTCGTCATCGTCATCATCGTCATCATCGCATACCCCTCCATCCTCATCCTCAAGTCAAATCATTTTTTGAAAGTTCTAGTCTGCTTCAGTTCTATCCTTAATCTACAACTTCTTACAATGCACCAAACACAGATTTCTTCGCGAACTCTTCACCAGGAGATCATCCAACCAACTCGCTCTGTCCGATCATCCGCGGCTTCTCTATTAATAAATCATTCTGGTCACAAGAAATCTCAAGTTCTGCGACCAAGCCATATCACACTGCGCCTGAAATCCGATTATTTTCAACTCCTCCACCATTATTATTCATCACACACCATCACCGTCATCATGCTCCTCTATCCAATACACCTCGGACTTTTCATTAGAAACTGAAGTCACGCGTTTTCAAGAACTCTTACCCTGACTCATCTTATCCTCCAATACAAGGTCCGCCTTACAATTCCCGACCCAGACGACACCCGCCTCCCCTGCTCATCCTTTGGTACCCGAACCTCCACTAGACCATTTTTACGGACAAGCTTTTGGCTCAACGCAGCGCTCGTGAATTAGCTGGTGCCTCGCGATTCAACGCTTGGCTTTCGAGTGGCACACTTGATTACTGATTAGTCTGGTAGGCTATATAATTATTACGATTACGATTATAATTATTATGAAAGCACACAGAATAAGCAATGACGCTTTTACATAGTTAGTGAATGTTTTGTTCGCTTGGTGGCGCAAAACATTTATATCAGAGTTTCGATTGAGCCGATTTATTTTGGATAGTAGGACAACTACTAATGATTTAAAGATTAGATAATATTTTGAGTCGAAAAATCTCACATCTTTTCAGCTAAATCAGAATTCCTGGAATTCTAAATATTAACATGAACAGTAGCAAAAGCATCAAACCGATAGAACACCACTTTTAATTATGAAATAACCCTATAAGACTGTAAAATCATTAAAAATTATTGAAGATGCACACTTCTGTGGAGTGAATGTAATTTATCCACATTATTTTAATTCTGAAGCCCGTTATGGGGCAAATAAAAAATGAAGAACTAAAAATTTGACTATTGAAGGGTCAACACTACCGTGGGGGTAATGGGGGTTACACAACAAAACCGCAGATCTGGGAACATTCTAAAGCAGTGCCATCGAGACCAGATTGGGCGCTGAATCCACTTTGAGATTAACGCACTATATTATAATTGGATGTAGGACATTTCCCCCCGGACATTTACCCCCAGGACATTTCCCCCCCGAACGTCCCCCTCGACCTAGGACATTTCCCCTCATAATGGTCCATATGTTAACGAATGACTGCTCTAACCCTATCACTAACCCTAACCGACCCTCACGATGCCTAACCTGAACCTAACCGACCCTCACGATGCCTAACCTGAACCTAACCAACCCTCACGATGCCTAACCTATGTTAATGAATGACTGCACTAACCCTATCACTAACCCTAACCGACCCTCACGATGCCTAACCTGACCCTAACCGACCCTCACGACGCCTAACCTGACCCTAACGAACCCTCACGATGCTTAACCTATATGTACAGAGGGGTAATTGTCCGAGGGTAAATGTCCTAGTCAAAAACGGGGGAAAACGTCCGGGGGGGGGGTAATTGTCCAGGGGGAATATGTCCGGGGGGGGGGTAAATGTCCGTCCCCCATTATAATTATTGGCTCCAACGTGCTATCATGTAGAGCAGCGGTTCTCAACCTTTTCAGACTCACGGACCCCTTTTTAATTTTGGGCCACGGTCACGGACCCCCAATAAAATTTTGCGCCTTTGGCGCATTATCGCGACTGTACGTCTCTATTATCCCATATATTATATAGAGACTGAAACAAACCGACCCATCTAAAACAGATGAATTTGTCATTAATTCAGCGTATTATTAGGTTCATGTCGCCATTGAAAAGAGGAAATATTGAAAAATTGACCAAAAATTTATCTGTTTGACTGTTTCTACGTTTTAAACTAAGAAATATATAATTTTCAGGATTTGCTCGCGGACCCCCAGACACATCGTCGCGGACCCCCAGGGGTCCGTGGACCCCCGGTTGAGAACCACTGATGTAGAGCACCGTTGCGGTGTCTCACCAGGCCTACATTAAGCTGACCTGTTTTGTTCGTATTCGCATTCGTTAATTTATATAGCGCCACTTCGGGAGAGTCTCCTCCGAGTCGCTCTAGACCTCACAGCATGACCACGCCATGATTAAACAATAAACATCGCCCATAAACCTCAGCCGTCTGTCGTCTAACTCCTTGCCTCAATCTCTGGATCTTGACATCCTGCCTATCGACTTTGTTTTGACTGAGCGCATGCGTGAATAAGCTGACTCCCGCGACTATATGGCCTAGCTTTCGTGGTCGCTCTATAATTATATAGAGGTTACGAGTTTGTGACTATACGATGGTCAAAAAGAATGGCTTTAAAAATTAATGATATCTGAAAGTTAAAAAAGAAAGACCAAGCATTAATTTTTCATTACGGACCAACGTCAAAACCTAATAATAGGCTACTATCCGCACAAGGACGGAGAAATTCTAAGGGTCACTATAAAATTATGTAAGTTTCAGTTTTGAACAAATAAATAAATGAAAGAACGAACGCGAACGAACGAACGAATGAACGAACGAGTGAATGAATGAATGAATGAATTAATTAATTAATTAATATCTTGTTGTGTCTTTTCTGCTGTACTGGTTTCTCGATGTCACAATAATTTTAGGTCTATAATAATTGCTTGGGTTCAGTAAATTTTATGGCTATTATAGTTATGATTGATTGCTTGCACGAATGAAAATTTTGGATGTGTAAATAATGCCATCTATCGAATAAATGCTTGATCACTTACACACCCCTTTTTCGATTTCTCAAACATTATAAATACTTAATTTCCGCGTGCCAAACCGTAGAAACCTAGAGAACTTACTTTTCAAGTAGTTTTTGAAACAGGTTTTATCTTTACCTGTGTTAATAAAGAAATGTCGATGTGAAGGTTGGAAAAATAATTGTCTAAACTGAACAAAAAAGTTAGTTTGAGGAGAAAGGTTGAAGGAGGGGATAGGTGACCGGCCCTTTGCGGAGGTAAAGTTATATGCACTTGTCTGTAGTGTTGAGAATTAACTTCGCTATAGCCGGTGTTTACATGACAGCGCCAGTCAAAAGCCAGGATACTAGGACTGAGGAGGGTGTCATTGTTTACGGTCCCGACCGCCATGATGCTATAAATATTTGCACTTTTCATGTGTCGAAGGTTTGGCATCGTTTGTTTCAACGAATTATTCATTCATTCATTCATTCATTCATTCATTCATTCATTCATTCATTCATTCATTCATTCGTTCATACGTTTGTTCGTTCGTTCGTTCGTTCGTTCATTCATTCATTCATTCATTCATTCGTGCCTTCGTTCATTCATTCGTTCATTTATTCATTCATTCATTCATTCATTCATTCATTCGTTCGTTCATTCATTCATTCGTTTGTTCGTTCATAAATTCATTCATTCATTCATACATTCATTCCAAGAGTTTATTTAGCACAAGGGCCGTAACTATGATTTTTCGTTGGTTTTTAGGGTGGGTGGGACTTAAGCCTTGAGCATGATGAGTGCGGTAGCAATTAAGAGCAGGAGTCTATATCGCCCTGAAAAGGCAAAACGCAGTAACTCGAAAAAAATCGTTTTTCTTTTTATTGGATTTTTGCGCTTAAGATGTTACTATCTTCATGCCCTGTAAGTGTCAGAGCTTTATTTTCACTGGTTTTCGAGATATTATGTTGGCAAAACACAGTAAGTCGGATATTTTTCTTTGGAAATCAAGCCAAAACACAGCACTGTGTTTATAACAACAGAATCTGCTGCGCTTCCCAAACGAATGTCAAGCCAAAACACAGTGCTGTGTATTGGCTTAACATAGGCACTACATAAATTGCTGTTACTGCGCTATAATACGTCATATTTCTGTATAATATTCTATTTCCGGTTTTGTTTACAAGACGCGTGAAATATATTTATTAGTACGAAGTGATCTAATATTAGGCCCTATTGGGTTTTTCATTCATTTTTTTCAAATTTAAGTTTGTCTATTCATTCTACGTAAGTGTCAGACCCTATTATATTTATTATGTATTTAATTGCTGATTATAATTATGAATTTTAACATCTTGGCGAATATTTCCTATATTATTTACACGGCACGTGTTGTTATTATTGCTAGCCTACGCGTGTGTGAATTACATTATACACGGATGGACGGAGGGTAATGAATTATAGATGAAATGGTAGCCTAATTATGTATGAAATCCTGGTTTAATGAGGTTTTAAGATATTTTACTCTAACTAGAGCCAAAATCAAATTATCCACGTCCCAACTTCAGTGATCTGTAGGCCTACAAAAATATCCAGATCAATATCGGTTGATCAATGTAACACACGCACGCTGCATAGAGTTGTCAAGCCAAAACGCAGTACTATGATTTGGGGTATTCAATTCGCATTGAAATGTCAAACCAAAACGCAGTACGAACGATTTTTAACTGTTTTGGTGTATAAATAATATTATTAAACATTTTTAATTGCTACTGTAGCGGACCAGGGGTTGGGCGAAAACACCAGGAGCCGAGTACCAACCCCAGTCGTCAAGGTACCCTCAGTCAGTCCGCGCAGTACGGCCTTGGCTGTAGACCAAGGACTAGCCGGCTAGGCTTAAACACGTTTATTGAAGAAACCACGATGATCATATAGAGTTCACAGCAAAGTCAATAGGCGATTTATGTAGCGCCACTGTTCAGAATGTCAGTTCACAGCAATCGCTATAGCACTTCAAGAACGAACTGTTTGCGTCAATTTCTACAGCGCTGGAATCAGAGTCCGTGCGTCGATGCAGCCGTTTATGTAGCGCCAGAATTCATGCGTCGATGCGGCAGTTTATGTAGCGCCAGAGTTCGCCGTCGGCAGAGCTCACAGCAGGCAATGACGCCTGCGTGAATGGACGGAGTAGATACGAAGCGTTCAGGAGTCGAACCGGCGTCGTTAGGCACAGCAGGCAACAACGCCAGCGTGAATGGACGGAGCAGACCCGCGGTGGTCAGGATTCGAACCGGCGTCGTCAGGTTCCAGTGACTTCTGTAGCGCCAGTACAACGGACCCAGTAGCAAGCGAGTTTCGTCGTCGGAAGCGATCACAGCAGGCAATGACGCCTGCGTGAATGGACGGAGTAGATTCGCGGTGGTCAGGATTCGAACCGGCGTCGTCAGGCAGGACGGACCGTCGTATTCGCCCCTGCAGCACCAGGAGTTGAACCGTCGTCGTAGCAGCTTCGTCCGTCAGCTAGGTTGCGGTAGTCGGAAACCGCAACCCCAGTCACGTAGAGGAACACCTGAAGAGGCCGATTGTTCGAGCTCGAGGCACAGATTCAGGATCCCTCTACAATAGTATCACTCAACAAGCGTTTTACCGCTCATCAAGCCAGATCATCAGCCAGCTACTACGCGTTTTACGGCGTTCTTCACTAGGCCATTCGTCTGCGTCGAAGCACGAAATGTTCCGGGCTTAACGACACTGTTTCATATCGAAGATGATTAGTGTCGGAGGCAGAGAACAACCTCACACTCCACGTTTATATTGCGACCGAGCCACCCGCTGTAAAGATCCGACCGGGAATTGAACCCGGGCCGCCGGCGCGGCGAGCGGGCTACAACCCACTCGACCACGCAGGATCTTCGAAGCACGGACAGAACCTCTCTTATATACACTGCCAGCGTAGGCCGGGCAGGAGCTTAGCCTAGCAATGGCTGGCCTAAGGGGGCGGCAATGTCTGAGCCAGCAATGGCTGAGCCGGCAATGGCTGGCCTAAGGGGGCGGCAATGGCTGAGCTAGCAATGGCTGAGCCGGCAATGGCTGGCCTAAGGGGGCGGCAATGGCTGAGCTAGCAATGGCTGAGCCGGCAATGGCTGGCCTAAGGGGGCGGCAATGTCTGAGCTAGCAATGGCTGAGCCGGCAATGGCTGAGTCAGCAATGGCTGAGTCAGCAATGGCTGACCAACAGGCAAAGACAAGCAGACGGACAGGCAAGCAGACAGCAGCAGCAGCAAGCAAGCAACAGCAGCAGCAGCAAGCAAGCAAACAGCCCGTAGCAATATTTCAACACTACCATAAAATAAAACACAGTTTACTTCATTTATGGTGCGAGTTTTGTTCGGATTGAACAAATGAATTCCGAGATATTTGAAATAAACTTTCAAATCAAGTTTGCGCAAAATATTGGTTTTCCGAGTTACTGTGTTTTGCCTTTTCAGGGCAGTATAGTATACTTAGCCGTAAGCATACAACTGCTTGATTTATTTTTGGTGAACCTCAGTTTCGTTTTGGAGGGGGGGGGGGCTTAACGCTAGTTTCGTCCCTGATTAGTAGCCGTTCAGAGGCGCATCCTGCTATCCAACGACGATGATAGAAAAAGAATAAGCCTGTAAAACACTGCTGGCTCAATCATATTATGTAAGAAGCGCATAGGCTACGTATATAATGGAAGACTATTTCAGACAGATGCATGGACGTTTACTGTATACATCTGAGAAAGCACGACGCTGACACCTGGTGAGACGTTGAGAAATTGAGATTGACAAGAGACGAACATTATCCGCTAGAGGGAGTGATAGAAAGGCCGAGCAGTTGCCATGGAGACACGTGACAACATTTGAATTGTCTGGGCACATGTGATGCGTCATGTGGGTCATCATAAGTTCTCGGAATGAATGAATGAATGAATTCATGAATTAATTAATTATATCGGATTATAATAGGCTGTCATCTATCCTATCGAATGAATGTGAGCTGGCTGCTTAGCACACCCATTTAAAGAGATCTTAACCGATATAAAATAAATAATTTCTTTCCGGTTATGTTAACCTAACAGGCTTATGTAAAGTATAATATTATGCGTATTTTTTAACAGGTCCTAAAACCTGTGTTAATCAAGAAACGTTGGAAAATGAAGATTATTATAATAATTACGTCGATTAAGGAAGCTGGGGAAAGTAAGTTGCGCCCTTGTCTTGAGCTGAGAACTCCGCCACTACCGATACTACACGGTAACGCCAGTCCAACGTGTGGAGATTAAAGGGGGTCGTCGCCTATCATGGCACTAGGCCTAAGTTACTCCTCCGTTATTGACACAATGTCATGTGATAGACACTACTATTATAGGCCATGACGAAGTTATTTAGTCCGTGGCGGAGTTCTTACCTCATGACAAGGGTACAATAATTTATTGTGCTCCACGAAACGGCAAATACCTATTCACATCCATCTTTTTCTCTCGTCCTGCTTCCTAATACTGAACATTTACTTTCAATTACCCACCGTCAATCATTTTCATATAATTTTCTTGAGTAAAACAGGACCTCGTTAAAGGCCTGTCACAAAAATATTTACATGAACTGTTATAATATTACTTACGGAGCGAAAAATTTATTATTTGAAACGTTTCAGATCTCGAAAAACGGGTGTTCAGAAGAGCAAACACTTATTCGCTAGGTGGCCATCTACATTGTATTCATTCATTCATTCATTCATTCATTCATTCATTCATTCATTCATTCATTCATTCATTCATTCATTCTTTCATTCATTCATTCATTCGTTCATTCGTTCGTTCATTCGTTCATTCGTTCGTTCGTTCATTCATTCATAATTAATTAATTCATTCATTCATTCCGCTAAACCAAAGTAATTAGTGAAATAACCGCGTATGTATGTAGCTGATTTAAAATCTCAAATCGTCAGCGTAACTGCTATAGTACCTAGCAATAGCCAAGGTGTGAATTGGCGGGTTTGGGGTTTCAACCCCAGTCTTTCTAAGAGCCCCATAGTAAAGTCTGTTTTTCATATTGATGCCAAGTGGATCGTTGTCTTACCACCACCCCACCCCAGTTTTTTTTACACATTTCTCACACTTGCAATAGCTATGGCCTATTGTAATTTGCAACCATTATTGCAACTAATGACTGTTATGGTAAATACTATAGTCAATTTATTGTTATTGCATGGCTGAACTTTGCGTGGAGAGCATGCATATGAAATAACAGTTGTATTGCGTTATACATATTTTATTATTGATGATATAACTGTTATTTTAATTGGTTATCCTATTGGTTTTTTTTAATTAATGACTTCAATAACACCGGTGCTTAACGCTCATATATACATGTAGCTTCAGCCGCTGGCGCTCCAAAGCCAAGTTTCAATCAGTTCAATAATTACCATTGAATCATAAATCGAATGCAGAACAATAACCTTTCTCCTATCGCAAAGTTGTCGAAGATTTTTCGACTACAAAAATCTTGATGTAAAAGTTTCTCAAAACGGGGTTACCGTCAGGTTATCAGCCTTATTATTATTCCACAGTTTAACGTCATCCTATGGCAGCAAAGGCCGTTGACGACAATACAATATAAGTGTACAGAGCAGTAAACAAAAACTTATGTAGCCTCCAAACTACACCAAAGAGGTGCACGGAGCTGTACAATCTCAATTACATTCAATTTGTAGACAACATAAAGTAGTTCATCGGACACTCGTTCAGGTTTACACATTATGAAAAAAGATCTTAAATCCATACATTAGATATTAAAATTGTACATTGATTGTCTCATATAACTAATTACGTTAGTGACTCCAGTAAACAGTTCCTGTTACAAAAGTTCAATATGTAAGTGCATCAATAATCATAATAATAATGTAATGTTTCTTGTACAAAAGAAACATGCACCATTAAATTTTAAAACATCAATCAAATATTATAAATCTAATCAAGATACAAATGCCATCTATAACAAGGATGCAAACGATTTATTCACAAAATCCGACCTTTAGTTATAAGTTTAATCAACCGATACACTTGATTTTGATATAAATTGACAGTCAATAAAGTTTTAACAGAAATTTCATCTTTATATATTTGACATGTATTTCTTAATGAATTCGAAATATTTTCTTTTTTACATTCAATTAAAATGTGATGAATTGTTTCTTTGACGTGACAAGTATCACACAAACCGCTGGAATGTCTTTTTATAATGAATAATCTTTGATTTGTGTTTGCCGTTCCTAGACGCAATCTAGAAATCTGGACTTCCTTATGCCTATAAGGTTCGAAATATTTTATATCAGTACTAACAGTTATCAGCCGCGGCGCTCACTCAAGTTTTGAATGAAACTTTATTCAAAAGAAACGGTGTCTAAAACTGACTGAACATAAACCATTTCACTTTGAACTGGACATCAGAACTGTGGCGTTGAGTGCGAAATAATTTTAAACCTATTTTTTAATAACGGAATATATTAACGGATGGTCAGTGTAATCTGCCTTTCGCCTGATCTTTTCATCGAAAGTTTTTCGCTACTCTACTCAGCAAGGTCTTATTATTAAACGGCCGCAGTTATTATTTTAGTTCAAGCAAGGTTGTATCTTTGCCGTATGACGAAATTTGACAACAGTTGGCATACTGTATATATTCACTTTGCATCTTTTGTTTAAATTGACTGGTATAATAGGCTACCCTTGGATTGGCTTTTAGGTCAACTGTCAGCGCTCATTAGTATTATTATCTTGAATGGGAGCTACATGACTTTTTATGTCGTTATAATCATTAAACACTGCGTTAAGAATCTTGCCACGAAATTATATTAACAAGACTTTGTGAGCGCAAATTTGTTGAAAGAACATTTTTAATAATTATCTGTCTGGAGCAATAATATTTCTCCTCCTATATTAAGTCAGATATCTTATTCATCCTACGAGCTCATCCAGACCTCACCTATTTCAATCCCTCCACAAGTATTTCAGTAAAAAAACTTAAAACATTTATTTTCCTCCATATCTAATCATTCTTATCCTGTGTTCTCCTTCTTTCCCTAGCTTAGCTTCCTCCTCATTTCAATTCTAAACGCCACCCACCTTAGCCGTCCAACTGTCTGCCTGCCTGGCTCTCTGCAGGGATCTTGACCCCCCGCCCATGCCTTTTGACTTTGTTTTAGTAAAGCGCCTGCGAATAAGCTGGTTCCCGCGACTTCACTAAGTCTTATGTGGGCTCAGCGGAAAGCGCGAGTTTACGATTACGATTACGATTACGAAGTCAAGTGATCTAAAAATCTACCCGTAAGGCTCACGGATAAAATCACTATCTTGTTTTCGTAGCAGCTGCCATCTACCGTATAAGCGCGCGCTCTTTAACACCCGTTTTTTAAATATAATTAATTATTTAAATATAGAATTTGCAGTTCGCGATAAGGCAGTTCCGTGGTGTATATAAAGTGCCAAAGGTATTTTTTAAACAGGTTTTACCTGTGAATCTGTGATACACATAAAAAACAACTATTGATGAAATTAAATGTGATACTTAATTAAATGTTAATTACTCCGAAGTGATTATATTAAAAGTAGATCTTTAGGTTGGTTCGTTCCAAAAGTAGTTGATTTTTTTTACATTTCGGATAATGTTGTAGAATATAATGTAATGTTTAATAGTTTATGTAATGTTTAACATAGCAGGCTAACGATGGAATTTTACTCACCAATTATCGTATATTTTATATATATATATATTTTCATAACTGATCGATGTTCACGCATGGCGTTTGCATTCGGCTCATTAAAGTATATATTACTTACTTACTTACTTACTTACTTACTTTCAGTACTAGGCATAACTCTTTTTCTTGCACAGCACAAGCAAGTTAGACTTGTTATTTTGTGTTATATCGAATGCCATGGTGAAGATGCTTTTACTGAATTACACACCCGTTTCTTACAGAAATTTCTATTTCATAAACTCAGAATATCCTGTTGGCGTTAGATATGCAGAAATTCATCTGAAAAACATTATTTGAAGCAGGACCATTATACTGCAAATTTGAGAACAAAGGAAAAATGTTAAGCTCATTGAGGTAGGCCCATATTTGTTTTTGATTGAGGTGGCGGCTTATTAATTATGACCAGAGTCACCTTCTACCACCGGTGCCATCTGACCGCAAAATGGCATGATGTGAAAACCTTTCATAATTCGGACGATAAATTGACCGACAGTAATTTTGATCTTGCGTTAATAATGAACGCCTTTGAATATTGAACTTCTTGATCAACTCAATGGACTGTGCTTGCTGGTTGCCATGTCTGTAGAGTGTGACACTCTGGCATGGACTCGAGTTCGATTCATCATACCTATGGCTGCTCTTTTGTTTAATTCTAATGGTCATGATTCTTGTCTACCTTGGCCACCTGGAGAATGTATAATGATTATTATGTTCCCTAATAAGACACCCGTTTCTTTTAGTACATTTTATTATAAATCAATAATTAACGTTTTCGCGATTTACATGTTGGAGGGCGCTACTATGTGTCCATAATACATAGATTTTTGTTGCAGGATTTTTCTGCGAACTTCAAAAGCTAAAAGACACAAATATAATTTGTTCAGGAATTGACAATGTCTGTATTTTGACGGTGATGTCCGGTCCCCACAAATACTTTTGCCATGCGTTGTTGTTTGCATTGAAGGAAGCTCAAGCATTAGAGTAAAGCAGCCTAGAGTAGAATGCTTTTGATTGCGCTATATTAGTTGTCGTATTCATAGTTGCAATTCAGGTAATCGTTACAAAGTAAAACTAAGACTCTGTCTATAAAAGTTAAATATTTATGTATTCTGTATGAGTTCCTGCAAAAATATCTTAACAGCTTAAAACTAAATTCATATGTGAGTCTATATAGACCAACAGCATACTTGTCGCACATTAGCAGGCTACCTGTTCAGTTAGTAGGCCTATAATAGTTAAGATTGATGTATTCTTTAATATGAGTTCCTTTAAATTGTTTCAACTGCATAATTGTACACTGTAACCGGTTGCGTTCTGTCAATCGGATTGCTGAATTAACGAAAATATTATCACTTAGCAAGCCTGTGCACATATTTTTGTAGCATTCGATGTTTGATGTTAAAGTCCGTTATTTATCATAAGATGTCATCAAGCTAAAACGTCTGCAATATAATTATTTTATCGAATCGTAATCGTAATTTCAATTTTAATATACTTCTACGGCGTTCATAAAAGCAAAGTCGCAGGAACCAGAGAATCAGGCAGACATTGGCCCTACAGACGATTAGCCTATAATATTATTATTGTGGTGGATGATGTTAAGAGTGTAAGCGACGTGGGAGGGTGGAGAAAGTGGACAAATCAGGATAGGATGCGTGGAAAAGCAATCTTTTCAGTTTAAATCACAGACCCGTGAAGAGATAGTGACAAGGAAGTGGTGTCTTCGTGAGTTCGCAGAAGGATTCAGCTTACGGACAATGGAGCAACGCGGCCATCTAGCGAATATGATGATAATCATCTTCCTCCTCTCGCAATTAGACACCCGTTTCTTTTGATTCATTTTATTTTAAGTAGCGAAGAAATCGTCGGCGTTCCTAAGAGTGTGACATTCAAATTCAATATTAAATACGCTGTTTTTTAAGCAGGGTTATCAGCCTGCAAACTTCAAAACGAAAGAAAAGCTGATCTATGCATTGAAGCATGATCTTTGTATTCGGACATTGTTGCGTCGAGTGTCCCCTGCTTCTTTTAAAACCTATTATTAATTAGAGTCAAATTTTCAGTTCCGTCTGTGTTTCATCCATCGATGGTTTCATCACTATTTTTAAAGAAATTTATTCAAAGCCAAACAGCAGTTAGTAGTAAATATCAATTGATTGTTTGATAGATTGACTGATTGATTGATTGGTTGACTGACTGATTGGCTGACCAACTGACTGATTGATTGATTAATTAATTAATTGACTGATTAAATAAGTGATTGATTGATTGATTGATTGATTGATTGATTGATTGATTGATTGACTTGACACAGCGTTCGTAGGTCGCGTTGTGCCACGGACGTATACTCTAATGTGAACGTTTGTGGGGCGACTTATTTTGCTCCATCTAGTGAATACAATTTTTTTTGACGATTCGGTTTTCTAACTTGAACACCCATTTATTCTGTAGTAATCGTCTTTAAATATTTAAAATCTCAATTAATTTATTGCCATTCACTAAATATTCTTATTTACCGTAATAAAATATTTGGAGCAGAATATTTGATTTCTGCGAACTGCAAGATTTGTGAAGCGTCACTTAGAAGTGCAGAGACTTATCATAACCGCAGTGTGGTCGCACAAGCATTTAAAAAGGTGGACAATGACCACCGTGCTTCCTAAAATCTTTCCTTGCTTAGTCTGTGCTGACATTTAAAGGGATGCCATAATAATAGCGTTATTTCTGTAATTGTAATTGTAATTGTAATTGTAATTGTTATTGAACATTTATAAAGAGTCGCTAACAGATTCAGTAGCGCTCCCGGTCGAAGTCAGCGCTCCCTCTATCATATAGTACAGTCTTCAGGCGTTTACGGAACAGAGGAAGAGAGAGACCAAGGAGCTCAAGACGTAGCTTGTGTGGGGTGGGGCGGTTCCAGCAAAAAGAGCCAACATAAACAAAAGCTTCTAGATTGAAGCAAGTTCAAGAAATTGACGCAGTAACCGTCTATGAGGTATTCTGGATATTGCCTCCCCCCACGATTAAGAAAATTGCATGGGACGTGCCCCCATCCCGTCTTGTTTTGTTTTGGCTGATGAAAAGTACTTTTCCCTGAGCCAAAGACCGAGGACTAAAAATAAGATCATGAACATTTTTGGCGACCAACGACAAAATTTTTTCCTCTGTCCCAAGATCAAAGATTTTGCCCCCCCCCCGAAAGAGTTCTGGATCCGCTTTATAAATTGGGACTTTGGTATTGCACACAAAATGTTTTATTACGATCTGCTGCATTGCAGTAGAGTTAGACAACAGTCTACTAGAACAGTACTATAATATTGTATTAAAAATAATATGTGAAGATTTAAATAATGTCCTGCACTTCCAACTTGCGAATTAAACGGTGAATATGCTTTTTTATAAATTAGACACCCGCTTATTGCATAGTTTTTGCTTTTAAATAATAAAAAATCTGTATTAGTCCCACACACTTGTATGCTTACGTTGCTAAGCGTGTATCTTTGGAGCAGTTTTTTCTGCGAAAATCAAATAATGCCATAATAATGTCCGTCCTTCGGCGCCACTCCGTTCGTACACCCCCTCCCAAGTCTCCGCCCAAGTCTACGCCCATGGTTTAGAGTGAAGACAGAAACGTTACTGGTCGTCATTGACTTTTCAGGCTGTGCCTCTCTAATAAGTGACAGTAAGCAGTTCAGATCTTGAACTTATTTCGTGGATGCCGTCCAACTTTCACTCACACTTTAAGCCCCGATATTGCAACGACCAATGATTTAGAGCACTAAATGGGTTATTATTATTACGGGTGCGTACTAATAACATAACAATGATGGTCCAATGATGCCATCTAGCGAATAAAGCGATAATTGAGGATTATAAATTGTAAATTAAACACCCTTTTCTTCTGTAATAATCGGTTTCAAATATTAAAAATCTCAGTTGTTTTATTGCCATTCAAGAATTGTGGGATATCCCCTCATATTACCGAATATTTGGAGCAGGATAAAATTTCTGCGAACTGCAAGAAATGAATTGCGTCACATAGCTGCGCTTAGAGCCTTAGACAGACGTTTTGTTTGTATGCTGGTCTGTGTGTGTGCACTTTTTATTGCACCCAATCAAGCACAATACTCAGAGGCGCTCCCGACTACTGTACAGCGCGGACACTGCATCGAAGTTGCACGCCGAAGCGCTGAGCAATTGTGAGTGAAGAACTTGCAAAAGGTCCCTTCGCGACGACTTGAGGTTGATGTTGCTATTGAAAGTCGACGATGTTAATGAAAGTTAATAATGTTAATGAAAGTTAATAATTTTAATGAAAGTTAATGTTAAGGAAGGTTGAAGGTTGGTATGGACCGTGTGGTTAATGTTAAATAAGCATCCTTATGGATGGTTATTGTTACGAACGATTGGTCCTAAGGAAGATTGATTTTATGAAAGAGCATGACTTGTGAGTTTGCTTGTCGGTATGCTGGACTGATAACAATCACAATGTGGGGTTCAAATCCAGCCAAACGTGATCCCTCTAAGCAAACTCATCTGAAAAGAATGCAGCGACTATGCAGTGTCGGTGGCAAGACCTGATGGCGAGGTAGAGGGCTGACCCCACCTGCCATCCTATGCTGAAGGCCTGAAGCCATGAATATCAAGTCACTATAACGTTTAAGACTCAGCGCAACCTTATAAGGAATTGGTCTTCTCCTCTTCTTATGTTACTCCATGAAATGTTAATGTTCAGGAAAGTTAATAATAAGCGAGGTAAATGCTTCGGAATGTTAATGTTAAACAAGGAGCGTGTTTCTGGGAAGATTGATGTCAGAGAATTTTGATGTTGAGGAAGTTTAATGTTAAGACTCAACGCAACTTTAAGACTTTAATGCTAAAGAATGTTGGTTTTAAAGAAGGTTAATGTTAATGAAGATTAATGATAGGCTGAGTTAATGATGCTGAAGGTTAATGCTAATGGAGGTTAATGTTGAGGTAGGTTAATGTTAAGGAAGGATAATGCTAAAGAATGTCAATTTTAAAGATGGTTAATGTTAAGGAAGATTAATGATAGGCTGAGTTAATGATGATGAAGGATAATGCTAAGGAAGGTTAATGTTGATGAAGGTTAATGTTAAGGAAGGTTAATGTTGAGGTAGGTTAATGTTAAGGAAGGATAATGCTAAAGAATGTCAATTTTAAAGATGGTTAATGTTAAGGAAGATTAATGATAGGCTGAGTTAATGATGATGAAGGATAATGCTAAGGGAGGTTAATGTTGATGAAGGTTAATGTTAAGGAAGGTTAATGTTGAGGTAGGTTAATGTTAAGGAAGGATAATGCAAAAGTAGGATAACGTTTAAAACGATTAATGGTATGCATAGTTATTACGATTGTGGGTATGCTGAGTTTTGCTGATCTCATTTAACCGCCATTCGAAAACCGCGAAATCACAACTATTCTTAAGCTCCCCAGCCTGTTGAACTGACAACCGAGATGTTGGTGGTTCAAATCCTGCTTACGTGGGTAATGTATCAGGATTTTCGCGGCTTTGATAGCTCAGCTGTGGCAAGTATACACTGAACTACACCACTGGTTGGAGTATCTGACGGTGAAGGAGAGGACTTGTCAGATGCTAAGTAAACGAGGTCGCGAACACATCTCTCACACACACACACATCACACACATCACACACACACACACACACATCACACACATCACACACACACACACATCACACACATATACACACACACGCCCACACACACATCACACACACACACACACACACAGTCACACACACACACACATCACACACACACGTCACACACACACACACACACACACACACACAAAACATGAGACATGGGTGGTGGTTGGCTATATTATAATTATAGGGCATCCGCCTTGTAACGCGGAAGATGCTTGCTCTGCTCAGACGTCCACTGAGTGGATAACACTACATGTATGAAGATAACTATCTCAATCTCGATTACTCAACTACTTCAATGTTCTGCCCTATGGTCTTGTGTACAATGTACAATGTACATGTCATGTGTACTGTAACACTTCTGAACTTTACTAGAATAGCAATATCATAATATTATACAGTCGCACTTTTAAGTTGTTTAAGTGGCCTCTCAGCCCCTCACTTAAGTGGCCGCCATTCTTTCCATAAGCAGGTCTGGCTAAAGGAGGAGGGCGACGCTAGGGATCTGTGAAACAATGTCGTTAAACTGCAGCAGACCTAGGCCGAGTCTGTATTTGCTCAGAGCACGCTTAGCCTACAGTAACTGCTTGTTACCTTGTCAATGACGGTAGTTCAAAGTTTACAGCTGCTGTAAAAGTATAGACATGCATTATTTCGTAAAATTAATATGAAGCCATGCATTTGACAGCTAACTACATCCAAGATTTAACATTTGAGTGCCCAAGGTATTTTTTGATACACGAAGGCCCAAGAGGGCGTCCGCGCCGACCCCAGCTTTTTTATGCTAATTTCTTGAGAAAGGATTGGGATATCGTAACAGAATTTGGTTCTATGTAATACCAAATGAATTTGCAATCGATTGATGTATCTTATCTTCAGTGGCGTAGCTACCATGTGTGCAGTGTGTGCAAAGCACACGGGCCCACGACCTCCAGGGGCCCACAGAGATTGTTGAATTATTAGCCTATAATCTAACCTAATTAGTAATTGACATTATTTTGTAACCGATGTAGTTTTGTGAACATAGGCTACTTGCATTAGGCTACTTCGCTACTTTACTAACACCAGTCCTGTCAATCGCCGTGCAGGCAGGCAGGCAGACAGGCAGGCAGGCAGGCAGGCAGGCAGGCCTATACTAATTTTTTATTCCGCTATTACACTAATGTGTGTGAACAAACATAAATAATTGGCCTAATTTTATGTTGAGAACAGTTAACGAATCATGCTCGCATCTGATTTGCGTTCACACGCTTTCCTATGCAAAGGTCAGAGGCGAGCCTATAAGCTTACTATCGTTTAGAATAGATATGAATAAGTCTGTCTATCTGTCAGTGTCACGTTCCTGTATTGCAATTGCAAGAAACTTCATACTTATCACAGGCATGCTCGTGTATAATTCCGGTCATATGCTGGATATGGTAACGGTAGTAAACTGACATATCCCTCAACCAGAGCGAGAATTTCCCAGGAGTTTGAGTTCGCTAGTCTTTCGTAGGGTCATATAAGCTTAGTTAAGTATTTTCACCTTTCCACAACCCAACTCCACTTCGATCATAGCCTGATCCCCCAGTTATTTTTCAACACTGCTCTCAAATCGTCTCAGCTCTCACCCCCAAATCAGGGACACATCAAATTGAGGAAGTGTAAATCGCCCCAATTTTTGCTCTTATTTAAAGAATATTGCTAACTTATTTTTAGATAAAGCCTACTGTAAAAGTTGATGATTGTGTGGTTTTTGGTGCGCAAATTGCAAATCATGGACCGGAATTGATAGATGGTTGAAATGTTTTTGCTGAAATAGCTGCAAGAAAACTCTATGATGCCATGACATTGTTTTAAGTAGGCAGCTAATAATAAGTGGAAAAGTCTGCAATGTGATAGATTTTAAATTCTACTGGGAGATCAATGCAGTCAGGCCTATAAAACTTTAATTTATCTGTCTCATTCGTGCAGCTGCAGCATTCAAGTTTTTTCTCTGAGTGGGTTGTATTACATGTGCTGGGCCTAATAGCAACTGCCGTAGATAAGTTTTGTGATCTTGATTGCAAGAACGAAAAGAAACGATATACCAGCCTTACAGGGTCTAACAGGGCCCATGCGGGGCCCCTGCACACGGGCCCACAAAAAGCTAGCTACGCCACTGCTTATCTTGTATTTTATTGCACCACCTGGTGTAAAATAATAGTGTAAAAAATCTCGTAACACATTTTATGCTTGCTTGCGTTATTTACCGAATAAGCCTATTTTACGCGTGTATGAATATCAGCCGCATATCTTGCGGTACCCTAGTATAAATTATGCTGTGGTTGTAGAGTGCAGGATAGGACAATACTCACGCAAATATACCATTATATGCCCAAATGGTTGGTCTAGGAATAAGGCCTACCTAAAAGTATTTCTGCAGATCCATAGCCTTTAAAAAGTTATCCGGGGAAAACAGGCTTGGGGTCCGGTCGGACCCCCACCCCCTTAGGCACTCGAGGGTTAATTCCAACAATACTTGCTTTCTATGGCATCGATAGACGTTTTGGTTAAAAGCACACCAAAAATGACACAAGCAATCCACGTAGGCCTATAACTTTCTGCCCTTTTTGACCCCTTCATCTTGACAAGCAATTAATCCCAAACATAGCCTATATGCTATTTCAATTGCTGTAGATTCACGACTTTTGAAGCGATAATTATAAATCTAGAGATAATTTATTGCCATAATACGGTTTTGCAGATTGAGTTTACGTTTCTTCCCAACCAGCCAGCTTCTTTTATTAGAATACGTCATCGTTCAATTTTTACCCACAGCGTCTTATTTGAGAAATTCCAATTTCCGCCATCAATATAAGACTCCAAAATTCACATGTACATGCACACACTGCTGTGTTTTAGCTAATATGCCTATCTGTGTTCTGTGATTTCAGATCCGGGAATTAATCACACTGGATATAGGCTACTCATGTGCACACTAAGAATCTTGCGGTAGACAAGACTTAGTGAGTAAGCAAAATAGGTAAATGTTCTTCAATAAGTCTTACGGATTTTTACGAGAGTATCCTAGATAGGCCTAATCGAGCATTTGGTAATCATTGTCGTGGCAACAATTCAAACGCATACATTGAAGCAAAGCGTAGCAAGATATCACAAATGCCTAATAAGTAAATCGACAGGTAAGCTTATAGAACGAGTGAGCAATTAAGTCTTTATTGTTAGATTTAACAGAACAAACGGATTGCAACTTGGTAAGTCGACGAATTTGACACAGTGCCTATTAGAAAGCGTGACAAGCTCGTTTCTGAAATAACCGAACATAATAGCCTATTATAATAATTATAAAACTCTGATTATTCTCATCTACAAAATTGCATAAAATCAGCGACGAATAGGTCTACGTCTCAAGTTTCATATAAGCAATAATTTATAGTTGAGTATAACTGTCTAGCTGCAGCAAAATCAAAATCATGTCCAATTTTGGAACGCCTTGTTGAAGCAGCGCCGCAATGAATGGCGTCGAATTGTGTAGTCGCTGTAGGCCATTTGATCGCGGTGAATTGTGTAGGCGCTGTGTTTCGCGGCGTCGAATTGAGGTCGCTGAGATGAGGGTCGGGGAAATGTGCGCGCTCATTCGCCGCTCAGTTCAACGTAAACCCAACAAATTCAAGGTTTCAAATTTTCTTAAAGTTTTGTCAATCTAACCAGTCGTTTAGTTGACTGCGAATAACAATAAGACTGCTTGAAGCGTTTCGAAAATGCTAAAACCTGTCAATCTGGTAGCGTAGCTTCTGAATGCAACTTAGAGAATATTATTACTGTTTTAAACGCCAATGGTTAGTAAAACAAATCAGTGAAAAACTACAAATGAGACAGATTTCCACGATAATCTGAAAGTAGCCTAAGCAAATTATCGAAAATTAATATGGCACAGTTCAGCTTCTTCTTCTTCGCGTATGCTACTGCTCCAGGTCTTGTCGGAGCGTGGACCGGGATTCGGATGAATTCGGTCAGCTGGTGGCATCCTTAGTTTCCCCGAAGGTACTCACAGGGAGGGCGCGCCCGGATTGACCCAGGCTTCATGAACGCGGATGCCATCCTCCCCACAGTTCAGCTAATTTTAGTCGAGTCTTAAAGTATTACGAGTCCACATCTTTCAGAAGCCGTCTTAGTTTCTGTTGGAGAAAACAGCGCATGATGATCTCAAATGGGAGACTGGCCTTCAGTTTCTTGAATTCAGACACTGCGTCTGAAATTGAGCGACAGCTGTTGACCAGACATTTCACTTTTAAATATCTTGCCAAGAAATGTCTTCCAATGAAGTAATGGCATCTCACAACAAAACTCTCTTCAAAAACTTTGTAGAGTGAACATTTTTCACATCGAATCTTTTGGAGAAAAAATCGGTTCATCATAATATTATATTTAGAAGATTTCTTAGGTCTTATGCTATCTTCATATAGAGGCGATAGAAAGCAGACGAGTGTGTGGATTCCAAACAAAGTCTGGACATCACCGTCGAAATAGGAGTCAAGCGGTGGCACCACCATCACATTTACAAATGTATGTGTCACCAAGTTCCTCTTCAAATTGCTTGATAGATCTGGCTCGTCGAGAATCCGCTCACACAATTTCAAAACTTCGGAATATCTGCGACACTTGTACAGATATGCTGCACGGTAACAATCAACTGCATTGCAATAAATGTCAGAGGCTTTACAGATCTTCTTGTAAAAATAATGTCAAATTTTGCAAGGAATATTCCATGAGCAACTGGCTAATTCTAGTTGTATTTGAGAAACTGTCTATTTTGACTGCTTCTAATTTCTTCTTTTGGTAGGTTCTTTGATAAACATGCGATATTCGTGAAATTTTTCTGTTACTAATGCTCATTAAAATTCCATCCAAAGGATAATATGCTGGAGTTTGATAATTGTCATTAGATCCAAAGCTGTCATCTGTTCTTTCGATTGATTCAATTGTTAAATAACGAGCAAAAACCTCGGGTGTAAGACGCAGATCTAGAAAAATCTGTCTCTTAGTATAATGCAGAGAAACCTCTCTAATCTTCCTGTAAATCAAATAAAATCCAATAATCTTTGAAATCTCTTCAACGAACAACATGCAGCCTGCATTTACTGTTTCTTTTTCCTGTTTTGTGCTCCTTTCATTCATGATTACTCTCGAACAAAGGTCTATAACAATTTGGTATTCAAATTCGACAAAATGAAAAGCGGCCATGTAGCACAAAACTGCATTTGTGTTTGATGTGGAACCATTGCATTCCAAAGCGCTTCTGAGAAGCATCTTTGATATCTCAAACACAATTATAAATTCACGAAAATTCCATGAGCCAGTTAGATTTTCCATCAGGTCCTGAGCTTTTAAGAAAAGTTGTTGTCGTTTATTAACTAATTTTAGGGCAAGTGGTCTCGGTAGGTTGTGGTGCATTGATCTAAGGAATTTTGGTTTAATGAAAACTCGTCTGATTATGTCAATAAATCTGGGGCTGTCATATTCCATTTCTTGACAGTCCAATAAATAGGCGGCGTGCAATGTACGCAGCATCGCTCCAAATAGCCAATAGAAAGACTCAATCTCTGCGCATTGCCAAAGTCTATTTATACCGGCACTCAAAAAGTGAACCAATTCTCAAAATATATCTAGTGAAATCGAGAAGTGCGTTTTGTAATACTTCGTCTACTGCATTGTGTACATAATATAGCCTACATCAACACAGAATCTTGACACAACATAGAAGTCGATTGCTTTTTCTTTAGCCGCGTTCATATCTTTGCATGTTTGCACCATATGCTTGTAGACGCAGCTTGAAATATCACGAGTGAAGTTTTCATCACATCCATTGGGAATTCTTGTCTGCACATAATGCAGCACAAACCAGAAGCTCAGAATGTCAGAATTGCTAAAGCGATTCAACTATTCAAGAGTTGCACCAACAAATTCCCTGTTAAAGTGTTTATGAAACAAATTTGCTTCAGGAATAAAATAGTTTGGGCAATTTGTCTCCTTCAGCCAATGTAAGAGCTTTTCAAGTAAATTGCAGCATAATTACCGATAAAGAATTCCACCAATCTGGTGAGATTTCTTCACATGACCAAAGCATCAGTGTTTTAATATGGTACGTACAGAGAACTTCGTCTTCCTTTAGGCAATCCTTTTTGATCAGTTCCCTCCTGACAAAGAATCGTAGCATATGATAGACAATCTGCTGAGTTGTAGTCCAACTTTGAATACGCATTACTTCCGACAGTGAAAATGATAGCCTGCACTGGTGTATATCATTTCTGCAATCAGGATGTTTTGCAAAAACAACATGACAGCCATTCTGTACAACCTCGTTGATGAGAGAAATTGTCGGCCATCCATACTTTCTTCGTCGACTTGGCCAATGTTGAGCTTCGTTTGGCCACTGTGGACACCATATGGAGTTAACAATGTCAACTGAAATGGAATCTCTTCCTGTGACCCTACCTCTATTAGCCGGTCCGACTCTGCAGGATTCTGAGCCAATATTAAACCGCTCCTTGTCATCCAGTTCCGTTGTTATTGCAATTTTGTGGACGGTGGTCGGAATAAATTCAAATGTTTTGGAATACCAGTTGTAAGTCATTTGTCCCAAAAGGTGAAGTCGTAGAAACGCTGGATAAGCAAGGTTTGGTTCCATAATGTAACAGTCTTGTGGACCACCGCTAATACGGACATCATACGGCAATACTGGCTTGTCATCTTTGAAGGCTAATACCTTTGGCTTCATGCGACAGTAATCGATGTCGTCAACCAGGGTGAGAATTGCCGGGGGGGTTGAGGGGGTTCAACCCCCCCAGTCTTTTTTAGAGCCCCATGTTAAAGTATGTTTTTCATACCCCAATTTCAAGTTTATCATAGGCCAACCCCCCCAGTTATTTTTCCACAATTCTTATACTGTCGTCAACGCATGAACGTAACGGCTGAATGAAGAACTCAGCACAACTGCCACATACAATTCTAAGTCCATCCATTACGAAATCATAAGCACCTACTAAATCGATTGACTCAAAAACGCTTGTGTGTGTCTTTGGAAGTATTCGACATGTACGGACGATGAATTCCGACACACTCTCATCCATTGCTGACAAAAGAGAAGATAACAGACCAAAATTAGCAACACCATGATCATCATTATAATGGTTGTAGCCATTTCAACCCAATAGCATAGCTTGTTGATGAATTCAATGAGTGCTGCTATCTACTTTAAAAGTATTAACTAACTGCATTGATCTCGACAGTGGATGCTGGGGTCAGCTGGACTGGATGATGACTAATAGACATCAAAAGCTCAAGGAAGAAGCCCAATGAGAAATGACCGCAGACGTTGTCGAACAAAATAAGATGAACTATCTCTACACAGTAGGCACAATGGCACAATTGGCACGTATGTTTTCTTGAAGGATCAAGCGCGAATTCATATAAATCAGGCTACCTAATTATACATTGCTGTGCGTCACAGCGAGTACGGTAGTGAAAAAAATAACTTTACATTTCAAGAATGAACTTCGCATTTCAAGATTGACAAACAATTGCTGCAAGCAGTAGACCATCAACGCAATCTTAACAAACGGTTTAAATAAGCTTACTAAATATAATTTATTTCTTACTGTTGAGTTTTTCACGCCGGCGACTCATTTCCAGTTCCCATTAACCCATTTTCTACTAGCGCACCCTGGGAGGGTGCATTTAAAAATCGGCTCAAAAAAATTCTTAACCTGCATGAACTAAATATATTATTTAATTTTCTGATCCGTATTGAGTTGATTAAACAATCCCTGTAGAGTTTGTCTAATTTTATTTTCTTTAACCCCCCAAATTATTTTGATTTATGAAGAAAGTGACGTCACCACGTAACTGTGAAAAACTGTAAGGAGTAAAATCTTTAGTTTTTATAATCATTTTATTATAATCGTCAAATATGATAGAATCACATCTGCTTGTATGATAATTAGTGATATTATCAAAATATTGCTATTTATTGAAGAGTTGTGATGATTGTACTGCTGCACCCTGGGAGGGTGCATGGTAGCGAATGGGTACAGGGTTTTGTATAATGGTGAACAGTGTAAATTGAATGTTCCTAACCATCAGGTGGACATGCAATTGGGCTGAAAATGTTAGTTTTGTGTCCTTGTTCTTACCTATATTGGTAGGAACTGTTGTGGGTATCTTCAATTTGGATAATGCCGTGCATATGATGTTGAGATACGATAGCATATAGCCCATGCATTTGTATACATTCACGTATGGCGTCAAGGATAGACCATGTGAGCCGGTCTCAATGTTGATTATGGTGCTCATTTGACCTTGACTCCATGTCTGAATTATCATCAACTCTTCCAAGTATTTGTTTTGACATATGTTTGGCTCAGTGAAACTGCTTGAACACATTGGATGCCTTGACAGAACCGTCTGGAAAATTTCCCGCCAAAATGAATTTGGTAGATTGCCCAACATAATAGGCGGTGTTGGTGAAGTTGAGCAAACGAGACGACCCACAAAGCCACAATGAGGGCAAAGGGAATGGTGACTGCCACTGTCTGAATTCTTGTTCTATCCAAAGATGTTGCAAGACAACAGCATAGGCTACCAGTGGAAACCACTGGATCTTCTTGATTTCTGAAGGGGTGGGTGTAGGAAGTTGCTCGTATATACCAAAAGCAGCATGCTCAACTGGATAAGATTAGGTACGCCTACCCAGGTAGAGCACAACCATTGAACCCATGTCATGTTGTAGCGGAAAATCAGCCCATTTCTTGGTGATACCTTCGAATCAGTGATATTGTCCACATTGTAGCAAAACTCAAGAAATGGTCATACAAAGGGTGATATGGACTTCAATATGCACTGTTTCAATAAATTTCATGACAAAACATGAGGCAGTTTTAGTGAAAGTCGTGACACTGCTGACAATCTAGCGGAAATGTGATTCTTATGACATATGATACGTAACTTGCTTCTGTAGACAAGAAGAACGTAAAGTACTGCCTAACTATACTAGCGCACCCTCCCAGGGTGCACCACTTTGACACCAAATATTTTTAGGGAGGCATTCATAATTAATATTTTAAACCTGGTGCTCATGTTTACATACCAGTAGGTGTTGAAAAATGTTAGTATCGTTCTTGAAAAAAAAGTTGGTAGTTAATGGGTTAACTGTTCCCTGTTTATGCAGTTTGTATTCAAATATTCGCATTCATTTAGGACAATATAAGCCTAAGCTAAACGAAGTCGCCTTTGTGCCTATCTCTTTGCATTAGTGAAGTACAGCTCTCTACTTGCCAACACTAAGCTGTTGTCAGAGCATTTTGCAGTTAAGATTAGTCAGGTGACGGCCAGTTGGCTATTGAGATAAGATTCGAACAAAGGTGAATTAACCCTTATAGGGTCACGAAATTTCTCAACCGATTTTGGTCACCTGGGGGTAAAAAATACCCCCACTGTGATTCGAATGATTCCTATGATAAACTCCAATTTTCAAGTATAAAACTAAAAGAGGTTATTTATAGAAGGTTCGCGGAATGCACTGGAACAAAGAAAAATATGCAGTACTGCAGGAAAATCAAAATGGCGGACAAAATGGCTGCCATAATTTCAAATGGTTATAAGTGAAGTTATGTATGCAATGGAAACATGATTTCAGAGTCTAAATCAACATTTTCGAGGTCAAGGAATGCAATGGAACCAAATTCACATATGTGGCACTGCACGAAAATCAAAATGGCGGACAAAATGGCGGCCAGAATATTAAAATGGCTATCAGTGAAGTCATATGCGCATTAGAAACATGAGCTCAGGGTCTAAATTGATGCTACACTTGTTAACTTCACGTGATTTGCTGTATACAATTTCATTTATTCATCCTGATTTTATGAAACCAAAACGATTTCTATATATAAAACGATACTAATCATGACATACGTTTCTATTTGTCCGTGCTGGAGTCGGGAGCGCCTCTGAGTAGTTTCCTTGAAGAGGCGTTATATAAATACCTGAATGAATGAATGATACTATATAATGTTCAGATACTGATAAGGAGACATTGTGACAGCAAGACACTCACGTGTAACGCATGCATAGTGCTGTGTTTATGAATTCCTGCCTAAAATAGCTACGAAGTGGTGCATTTTCGTACTTTATAGCTGATTTGGGTGCATGGATAGATAATAAAACTGGATGCATTATGTGCATAAAACATATTTAGGAAAAGTCACAAAAGCGATTTCTTCAACTATTTTCAGGGAAATGTTTTTCGTTAAAAACCGAGCTGGGGGTATTGTTTTTACCCCCCAGTGTTGGCGCTGGCTGGTAAAAATTGGCTTCTTCACAAACAGGTTCATTTGGTCCATTAACAGACTTACTTACCCCATTCGGGTTATTTCTATTTGATTTCGTCGCCGATTGAAACCATGACATTGTAAAGCCTCTACTAGTTCTCAAGTCCGTATCCATGGCGATTTGGCTAGCAGGTGAGCCCTCCTGAGACGTGCTTAATCGAGTTTTCAGAATTGAAATAAAATCTGTAGCCTACACTCCAATTCCATGTCCTCTTCGTCTTCTCTCAGAATTTCTTGTTGTGCTATTATTATAATATAGGCAGTGGCGTGGCAATAGGGTAGACTGGGTAGACAAAGTCTAGGGGGCCCCCGAGTGTAGAGGCCCCAGAGGGGCCCCCGAGTTTGCAAGACTCAGAAAAAATTTGTTAAATAAATATTGTAGTAGACTAAGTAGACGATACTGTGTCAGACTCTCAGTTGTCCGTACGGTTACCCGAGAACCCGTCAAGTTCCGTCAACCCGAAAAGACGTCATGGTGTTGACATTATTTTAGAGAAACTTATTTCCGTGAAATAAATTGCGCATCTCATTGTTTGAGAAATGTTAGGAACTTACAGTTTAGGCCTAAAAAATATTGTGTTTCCGGTAAAAGAGCTAAACAATTTGGTAGGTAGGTCGAATTTTTTTTTTATTTTGGTAAAATATCTTTATGCAGTGACTATCCGAAAAAGTATACCCGACTAGTCTTTTTGCAGAAAGGTACACGCTGCAACAAAGTATAGGCTACGTGTTCTAAGCAAGTATAAACTGCCTATTTCAATACAAATGCAAAAAAAATTTAAATTAAAATTTTTTTCTAATTTTTTTTTATTAAACTTGTTTCTAAATAAATCTTTTTACAAAATTATTTTAGTCGCGGCAATAAAAGAGGGTCGATCGGGTTACCGGAAACACTAATTTTCAGGCCTTACTGTAATTTGTACTAGTACCTTACAAGTTCATAACTATACATCAGCATTTCAGTAAATTAATAAGTAATAATACATTTCAATAAGTGCCGTAGGGAGAGGGTCCCTCCTTCATATTTTGTCTAGGGGCCCCCGAGTTCCTAGTTACGCCACTGAATATAGGCTACAAATAGTCACTGCAGTTTTATGATTATTTTATCAAAAGCAAAAATGTTTACGTAACATAGAGTCTAAGTCTAAACTTCAACTCATATAAACACAGAAATGCGAAATCGTTAATAATAGGCTAATAATAATATGCAATTTAGCACTCAAATACGATTGTTTCCGTAGAACTTCTACAACACCAGAAGACGATAAATCTCGGGATCTTAATCTAGCGTCCTCTACTAGACGATCAGGGCAAAACCAACTGTGTACAAAGAATAGAACGCACTTCACTACTCATGGTGAAGATTCTCTAAGCAATAATTATCTCATACATTCAGAGAAGCGGCGGCGTTCACGGCAGAGTAGCTACATCTTCTGTCCATGCATAGACTACACGACGGCAGAGGACGACGGACTGTGTCTGGGTCTCTTCTTCAGACGACGACAGAGCGATGGCTCTCTCAAACGAGGGGCGATAGACAGTCACTGTGGACGATGTCTTTCATCAGACAAGGCAATTGGACCGCAGGAGACAAGACGGCGTTGCAATGGGCAATTGGGCCTATAGATTCACATCACGAACAATGCAATACAATGCAATACAATACAATACAATACAAGAAGCCATTTTTGTACTTTGCCATTGAGAAAGCGAAATGGAAGCACAACGTTTTACATTTCTATTTCCAATACTCTTATCTTCCTCTGCTTCCTCTTTTCCTATTCTACTTCTTATCAGAGAATAATAATTATAACCATTTGTTCTTCTTCTGCCCAACTCACAATAACTTAATTATGATTTGCAAAGCAGATAGAACAACATCCATGAATATAATAAATCAGCAATAATACTAAATGAAACAATTACATTCAGCTGAACCTGACATGTTAATTGTTGTAAACCAGATGTTGACAAAATGTAATGATCGCAATTAGCTACATACATTATACAACGCGCAACCGAATAGTTGATAGGTTCGTAATTTTTCTTTTCGTTCCTACACGATTAATTATTTTCGAAGTGCGAGCATATCATGCATCATCGTCATCATCATCATCATCATCAGCAACAGCAGCACCAGCAGCAGCATCAGCATCGGCATCATCATCATCATCATCATCATCATCATCATCATCATCATCTTCATCATCATCATCACCATCTTCATCATCATCATCGTCGTTGTCGTCGTCGTCGTCGTCGTCATCGTCATCATCATCATCATCATCATCATCATCGTCATCATCAGCATCATCATCATCATCATCATCATCATCATCATCATCGTCATCATCATCATCAGCAGCAGCAGCATCAGCATCGGCATCAGCAACATCATCATCATCATCATCATCACCGCCACCACCACCATCATCATAATCATCATCAGTTCCTTATTCCAGCCATTTGGGTCACCATCATCATCAATGTCCATGGGTTCATCGTCCGTAGGTGCTTGGTGCTGTGCCATTTGGTGGTGTTGGATAAAAGCTTATGTAGTTTTTGGTCATTTTCCACCTCCATTTGTCCATTATTGCTTGATCAAGTGACGTGGTATCCTTATTTTCCTAAATCCATCAAGACTTTTCTTGATCTTGTTTCTTCTGTCTTTGTGTGGGCTGTATGGAACTCTGTCAATTACTGTCATTATCTTCACAAAACCACTTTGTCTTGCAGAGTTGTTTTAGATCCGGTTACCTTATGATTGTCTTGTCCCATCGTCACATAATAAAAAGCGAAAAAGAGGAATGTCTATTCGGAACCTCGATCTGGCCAATTTGTTTGTCCTTCGGTCTAATTTATCTGAATTGTTTAGTCATTGTATCATTGTTAGACAGCGTTTTTTTCGGCGTCTAAGGGAATATCCGAGTTATTTATAGCGATGGGAAGAACCATGGCTCGGAATGTTTTCTAACCGTACATAAGCACTGTTCTGTCATAGGCACAGAAGTAGCCTAGACTATATTTGCGTTGGCGGAACAGCGAGACAAGTTACTTGGTCTCAATGGAAGAACATCGCGTAGCGGAGAGGAGACAGCTCAAAAGACAGTCGTAAGTCTTGTAGTCATCACGATTATCACTGTAGTCTATAGTAACTGACATCATCATGTATTGATCAGCATCATCATGGTTGTCATCACTACAGTAACTAGCGTCAACACCAGTCTTATAATAATATTATGATAAAACTCGAGAAAAGCGCTCGAGTCTCTGTTAGTGTGTGTGCTTCCAGTGTGACCAGGGCATACAATGTGGCTGGACGGTCATGGACGGCGTTCATGCACTTATTTTAAAATCTGGACGCTGTCCTGCCACTTATTGGCCAGCACCGCCTGAAAAGGTAAGGGGCGCCCAGGCACTAATTTTTCCACACTTTAAGCCCCGAATGTGAGAATTGTAGAAAAATAACGTGGTTGGTTGGTTGGTTTGACTATGATCCACTTGAAATTATGGTGTGAAAAACAAACTTTACTGTGCAGCTCTAAGAAAGACTGGGAATTGAAAGCCCAAACCTCCCCGGTAGTTCTCACCCTCAGTGCTTCATTTGTTTTGGTGCTGATTTCGTTCGTTGTTTGGACCTTATTTCCGCCTTTTGATATCAGTCGCCATGTTTGTTGCTTGACTAGTAGACTCAACCCTAGCTACGCTGGTTCCATTTAGGTTAGTATTGGGCCTCTAGACTTCAAGTATGGCATCTGAAAACTTAGACTTCCGAATGAGTGATGTAGCAGCAGGCAGGGCTTAAAGCATGGCTGGATGGTCATGGCTGGCATCCATGCGTTTATTTTCAAATATGCACACCGTCCCGGCACTTATTAGAGCAGCACAGCCTGGAATACGAAGGCGTGTCCAGGCACTTTTTTCCCACACTGTAAGCGCTGGCGGCAGTGCTTAAAATTAATTCTCAGAGTGTAATCAACCGCTGTCAACTTCGGCAGTGGAGGTCAAAAGTTTCGGACAAATAATTGTCACATAACACATGCCATCGACAATATAAAAGATCATATAGTCGGCTGCTGCTAAGATTTTCTTGACGAATAATAATTTATTGTTGATCTGAATCATTGAATTCAGATCGTTTTCTCTGCGACTGATGTCGGACGGCAAGGACACCCATCGCATAGGTTACATCGAACACTCGAGTCAAGGATATCTCGCCGTACGAGGTCAGGACATCTGCTGCGAACCACTGAAAAGAGAAGACAAAAGCTGTAAGTGGATGCAAGGAAATATTCCGACCTCTCTTCTCAGTTAATTAATCGTAATCGTATCTCTAAACTTCTAAAGCACCACTCGAAAGCCAAGCGCGGGCACCAGCTTATTCACGAGCGCTGCGTTGAGGCAAAAGAGTTGCCCGTAAGATTAGTCCAAAGGAGGTTCGGTCTGATTGCCATCGGATCAGAGGGAGCTGAGCAGATACTAAGGCGGGTGTCGTCTGGGTCGGGACTGTTGGAAGATGGAGTGTCAGATGAGACATGGTAAGAGTTCTTGAAAAGGTAAGACTTCAGTTTAGAATGAAGAACGAGAGGAGTGATTGACAGAGGAGCCTGAGGAAGGTGATGGTGTGTGATTAGTGATGATGGTAGAGGAACTAAAGGGTCAGAATTCAGGAGGCAGATAATTCCAAAGGCGTGGTGCTGTGTTGGATAGGGCTCGGTTGGAGAACTTGATGTGAACGGGTTGAGCGGCCTGGCTGGATGGTGAAGAGATCACGAAGATTTATGGGCTGGGAGTATTATTGTATCCATGGGCGGAGTTTATCAGGGGCTAGGGGGGCTATGCCCCCCCAAGAATGCCCATATTCTGCTTTTTTACCATGTAAATGGTATCTTTTTCCGGGCTTAGCCCCACCCCATAAGAAGGCATTAGCCCCTCCAAGAACGCAAACCAAACTCCGCCCATGAATTGTATCCAACCTTTACTAAATACAGTTAACGTAGCCGTGTCTAACATTACCTAAGCTAAAATGACCCAAGTATAAATAATCTGATCTTATCTGACCCAGCCTAACATAATCTGACCTAGTCAGATACATGTATTTCTTAACGTATTCTTAGCAATAGTTAGATCACATTAAGCTTAATTTAGACATGTATAGGTCAGATTACGATAGGCTAGGCCAGATTAGATATGATACGATCAAATTAGAATCGCTAAAGCTTTAAGTTCAACTAACTTGATCAATGATCGAGTCATAGTATGCTTACTACAACTGTTGCAGAATACAGATCCTTCAGTAGCTGGCATTGAAACTTTCACAAGACATAATTATTAAGAGAAATCTGTTTTTGCTTCTGCGTCTCACCCTGTAGTAGACTACACAACAATTAGGCACAACGTACTATAGAATCAACAATTATTATAGTTCGTTTTACCTAGGCACAAAGTACTCTAGGGTACATCATACCAAGGCACAGCGTATACTTTGGAGTATTTCTTACATAATATGTAATAAATATATTATATATTATAGGTTTATTGTAGGCTACTCTAGAGTACATCATAATTAGGCAAAACGTACCCAAGAATAGCCTACATGTACATTTAATCTATAGGCAAAACGTACCATAGAGTACATCTCAACTAAACACTGTCTTCATATTTTAGAGTACGACTTACAGATACAACGTACACTGTTAGTATATCTCACCAAAGCAAAAGCACTCTAGAGTACATCTTACATCTAGGCACAACGTACTCTAGAGTGCATCATGCCCTGGCGCAACGTACTCTGTAATAGTTCATAATTTCTAGGCGCAAAGTACTATAGAGCACATAGTACCTTGGCATAATTTAGGCCTACTCTAGACCAGAGCACGTCTTACCTAGACACTCTAGAGTACACTATGCCTATATGCAAAAATCTACCGTAGAGTTATACATGTTACATGTACCTATATAGTATATAGGCGTAATGCACTCTAATAGTACACCTTGCCTAGACACAACATGCTCTAGAGTACATTGTACCCAGGCGCATTTCACAATGTACAACGTGAAATGGGGAAGGAGACGGGAAGGAAATGAGCGGGGAATGAGAGGGGAGGTGGAACTGGGGAGGATTGAAGAGATGAGCAGATGAATTTTTTATGGGAACACGGAAACTTAGGGAAAGGGAGGGAAGAGGAGGAAGAGGGCAGCGGAAAAGTGCAAAAATAAGCGAAAGAAAGCACAGTTACTGTAGCCTAAGCAGTGCACTCTAGAACACCGCAGAGAAAAAGAGAACACAGTGATCGCTAATTTCAACCGACTTAGGGCAGGCAAAGATACAGTTTAATTGCAATCAAAAGTCTGTCTTGCCTACAATAATCTCGGACAATTATTGCGTGCAAACTGCGGTTATTATATTATCGAGTTCACCATGCGCCCTGCTACCGCATCTACGAAAGCCTTCGATAGTTTTTTTTCGATCAGAACGTTTTCAAAGCATAATTTGTCTGAACGTCTCATTAATTAATAATTATTATTGTGGAATGTATCATTTGTTCTTATCAGTTGAGCACTGCATGGTTACTTATGGCGCAAGAAACGACGAAAAGATACAAATCATGGCTCGAACCTTCAGTCGTCCGGATCAATCAAGGATCTTCCTGTGCGTAACAAAAAAAGGGGCAGTTTCTTTGCAGGTAGAAAACACTTGCACAGTCCGTCAATAATTGTATTCACGGTCTATATGGCACTCTATGCCATAGGCGTACGAGGCGGAGATCCAGAGAGGGGGGGGGGCAAATGCCTCCAAATTTCGGGCAAGTCTGTTTTTCTGGCAAGCAGACCCGGGAAAATAAAAAAATGTATTTTGCACGACATATTTCAACTTTTTTGTCTGCTAAAAAATAGTATTTCTCACTACGAGATTTATTTTTAGGGCAGAAGTAAAATCTTTGACCCCCCATGCTGAAATCTCCCGTACGCCTATGCTCTATGCCATGCATACTCGGAATGCAATTATTAGATTTGGTGACGTCTAAATAAAGTTTGTTCGATTAGGCCTACGTTAGATCAGTATGAGAATTGTGGAAAAATAACTGGGGGGTTGGTCTATGATAAACTTGGAGTTGGGGTATAAAAAAACATAGTTTAACATGGGGCTCTAAGAAAGACTGGGGGGTTGAACCCCCCAACCCCCCGGCAATTCTCACCCTGCGTTAGATACACTGATCTGCAACACGTTTCACTGTGCTGCTCAAGTGATGTTGGTGTGACGGAAGGTTAATGCTAGGAAGTGTTTCCGCGCCACACAGGCCTAATTCGCATTTTAGTGCGAGTCGGTGCGACCTTGCGCGCGTTACAGATATAATTATGTAATAATAGATAAAATATTGTAAGCCTATGATGCTAAAGATATATTATTTATGGAAGGATTAATCATAATGTTGACGAAGTTATAATATCAACTTTTAGACATTCGAACTTTTATATTGAAAAGAAAGGTTAATGTCATTTCGTGTTCTGTTCTTCCGAAGAAAATGGATGTTGCTGACTTTTCGAAGTCGACAATTATATCAGACGATGAAGAAATCGTTTTCTTCAGCATTCACAGTGCTGGTCATGATTTCGTCTGCTTTGAATCGACGGAACACAAACGTAGGATTGAATTCATTGTGGTTAATCTAAAATAATCAAATCAAATCACAGATGATTTTCGCTCATCCATTCTATGGACTTATTCAGCACCACTTTAAGAAAACTACTCAGGAGCGCTCTCAGCGCACCCACGGCATAAAAGAAAGACTCAGAGATTGTTTAAAAGCAGCGTTTGATTGGTGAAATGCAATAAACACAGCTTTGAAGGGAGGGCAATGGCATTTCAGATGGACGGCACTAGGTCTACAACCGAGAAATTTCGGCATTGTCTGGCAGCTAAGCAAGCCCGTGGAATTAGGAGTTGTCCCTTTATAGCAGAGCGAAGAGGGTGACGCCCTTCAACGTCGAAGACTGGACGAAAGAGAGCACAACCAAGGACGCAGTGTGAAATCAGATCAGCAATCCGATACGATATAGGCTTTGATTTTACATATATTTCAACCTAAACCAATCCATTTTATTCTCGTTTAATATTACCAGTCACATTGATCTAATCTCAGATAGTCTAATGTAGGCTATTACGGCAGATTGTAAAAACTAGTCACGCAAATCAATCATGGCTCCCAATCTTTGCGCGAATAAGACACAATGCCTATAGTTACTAAGTTCCTGCAGGGCTTAGCGCCTAAATAATGTACCTCTGCGACTTCATGTGGAAACCTCATTCTGCAAGATCTTCTGCTGACCGCCTTGATTTATTTGTACGTAGACAGCGAGCCTCATTCACCCAGCATCGGGCTTTTGCTATAATTGTGGGTCCCTCAATGTGGAATCACCTTGCCTCTGGAATTCTTTTCAGCATTCTGGTCGGATATTTTCGCTGCTGGAAGACATTAAATTTTCTCTTTTCATGGTCCTGTCACGCTGTTAGCGCTTCTGAATAGCCTACCTAGGCTGTGAAAAGCGCTTTACAAAATGTTAAATTTTTTAAAGACTAGATTATAATTATATTAGACAATATATTATACACGTAGCACTTTAAATTAACGAGGAGACATTTTCTAAAGGTCTCATCACAACGCACGTTTGAAAGGGAAGAGAGAAAGAAGAAGACTATAAAATTTAGCTATCGCATAATTAATATGTAGAGAGCATTGCTGATTCAGGCGTCTTCTTTTGTCTTCTATGCTTCTTCAGTGCATTTTCTGGCTGTGGGTAAGGAGAATCGCGTTTGTCTGATGCAATTGAACGCCATCTCAGATGCAGCAGGGGATTCGAAGGTTCAGTTCAGAGTCTTCAACAAAGTATAGTGAAGAATTAGGTCGGTCTTTAATTGCAATTTAGAGGCGAAGAATATTATATATATACACCGTGAGGCATAAAAAGGAAACCCCTAGAAAAATCGCTATCATTTTAACAATATTCAAACAATGTCAATGAAATTCAGGAAAGTTATAGCCAAATAGCAAGCAATGTAAACACATTTACAGTTTTTACTCAAACTGTCCGCCTTTAGCTTCTACGCATGCGCGAAGTCGCTTGCGCCATTCACGCACCGCCGAGTCAATAATTCGCTGGTTTAGATCGTTCCAAGCTTGCATGATTCGCTTCCGAAGATCTTCAACATCACGGACCTTTGTTCTGTACACCATTTCTTGCTTCTCCTATACAGCAGTACTCAAAATGATCGTCTGTGTGTAGCAGTAGGAACTCGAAAGAGAGATGTTGCAGCCGACCGCCTTATACGCACACGTCCGGCGTTTAGCAAATTCCTGATATTGTCCGTCGGTGTTTCTTCTCTGGGGCGCACGTCAATTCATTTTGTTGAACCGGGGGTAAAAATCAACTGCCAATACTACCTCAGATGTTTTACTTATGGAAGGCCTTCTACCTGAAATTCAAGAACTCACTGAATTTTACATTCTCCAGCAAGATGGTGCGCCAACGCACAGAGCTCGAGAAACGATTGCACTTCTGACACATGAAACTCCTGACTTCATAATTACTACTCTATGGCTCCCTAACAGCCCAGATCTTAATCCCGTCGATTATAAAAGATGGAGATTCATGCAGGAAATGGTGTACAAAACAAAGGTCTGTGATGTTGAAGATCTTCGGAAGCGATTCATGCAAGCTTGAAACGATCTTGACCAGCGAATTATTGACTCGGCGGTGCGTGAATGGCGCAAGCGACTTCGCGCATGCGTAGAAGCTAAAGGCGGATAGTTAGAGTAAAAACTGTAAATGTGTTTACAATGCTTGCTATTTGGCTATAACTTTCCTGAATTTCATTGACATTGTTTGAATATTGTTAAAATAATAACGATTTTTCTAGGGGTTTCCTTTTTTATGCCTCACGGTGTATATATATATATATATATACATGTGGTGGCGTCGTTGCCATGGAACCGGAAGGTTCAAGGTTCGAATCCACCTCGCCGTGTAAGGACCTTGGGCAAGTCTTTCACTCACAATTGCTCAGCGCTTTGGCGTGAAACTCCGATGCAGTGTCCGCTCTGCATTCGGGAGCGCCTCTGAGTAACGCCCCTGAGTAAAGAGAGCTTGAAGGGGCGCTATAACAAGTGCACATACAAACAAACAAACATGTAATATTATATATATATATTATATATATATAGGCCTATATAATAGTCACGGATCAGTGTTTTAATCCAGAGCCCCCCGCCTGGAATGAGAATCCACCCACCAACAAAAATTGAAAGGTGTTGTTCACATGTAGAATTGTAGATACGTTCCAAATCCCCCAACCCATGCAAGCACAATTATATACTCAACAGTTTCCCCCCCAGAAAAAATTCGATTACGCAGAACTGAAGAGAAGACTCAGGTGGTTCGGTCATGTGAGAAGAATGGCAGAACAAGGTTACCAAACGCTGCACTACATGGACATGTAGAGGGAGGAAGAAGCAGAGGGAGACAGAGGAAGACTTGGATGGATAACATCAAGGAAGATCTGAAGGAGAAAGGCAGATCGGTGAAACATTCAGGAGCAGAGAAGTTTGGAGAAAAAATTTGGTAAAGGCCTCATCGTCATATCAATGACGGAAGAGAAGAAAGAAGAAGTACTAAAGAAAGGTCATCAGATTAAAATGTAGAAGTAGGCGCTTCACAAATTGTAGGCCTAACCCATTTTTCTCGGAAATATGAATTTTTTTTAGAAAAATTTGCCAAAAAAATTCTGGTCAACGGGTGCCGTCCGCCCTCCTCAGAATCCTAATTCCTCCCGATAGCAGGGAATGCTAGATTAAACACTGTTCACGCATGTGTGTGTGTGTGTGTGTCATATACGTCTCCAGCTATAATTATGCTGAAGACATTGCACTTGCCTCCTGCCAGGCAGCACAATGAGTACTTTGAGTAGGCACTTTAATTATAGGATCGCTGATCTGTTTCGGCAATATAATTATATCAGCTGGGTGTTGCCCAAGACTAGCCTACCTGCGAGAGCTTTCTTGATTCTCGGGTATCCAAGGTCACACAAATTTTAAGAAGATCGGCCAGCAAGATGTGCATGTGGA